>JACEII010000434.1:12271-32150 GCA_014332785.1 Antheraea mylitta | reverse complement strand
ATGAAAGATTCAATGATTTTCTACTGAATTTTAAAAAGTGAAAAGTTTAAAAAAACTCAAGGTATATTGCAAAAAATGGCAATAGCATTCTAGTAATAGACATCTTATATAAATATTATATGAGGGTTTAATATTTAATTTTTGTATACAGTGAATTTGAAAATATCACTAATGCAGCAAAATATAAAGTATCAGTTATCAAGAGATAGTCGACGTAATTCATATTTACAATGTTGCCAGGATGCAAAATTGAGTTTTTACATAAATATATATACACCAGATTTAGCAATCAAACCTTTTTATTCAAGTGTTTTATGATACCTTAGTGTTCTAATAAGATGGTGGTTTAATTGTTAGAACGTTCCAGATTGTTTTTGTGACATTCCAAGACTCATGTTTTTTGTTCTTACTTTTCATCTACTTAACTTATACACAATAAACCAACCAAACCAACGCAAGATACCATAACTTTACACAATATAGAATAAAAATGATTATAACCAATAGAAAATAAAAACCCCTAAATGACAACCTGCCAAAAACTTCCTTTATCACAGTATCTACCCCCCGTTTTTGATTTGTCTATATTAACATGTTATTTTAGATTCATTCTACGTTGATACACTGAATGTTTGGCAATTAAGTTTAAAACTCTTTTGTCATCCAGTTTATGCAATAAATAATCATTCAATTTATAATCTCAAAAGGCAAATTATGTTTTTTTTATACAACATTGTTCTTTGGAATTTTTTCAATACCTGCTTTACTATTTACATTACATTTCAAAATATTTAGAATAAAAAAAATGAATACGAATGTGAATAAGCAGGCGAAAAATATTACTACAATGTACTTAACATATACTATATACAAATTTTAACATATATTTCAAATAATAGTACTTCTTCGAGAGTTAATTAAACGTATATATGACATTTTTGGAATGGTATTCTCGCATACTATATCGATTTTATCATTGCCGAAATATATGAATAACCACTTGTACTGCAAATAAATGGCCTAACCCCTGGACTGTCTAAAACCACAAAGCTCCAAACAAACGAATGAAGACTTCAAGGTCATAAGCTTAAAAAGTACCTGATTTATTAAAACTTTTCGAAAAATAACAAATTATGTATTTCATAAAACCACAACTTTTATGTAACATGTATGTATTTTTTTATTATTTTTCATTCGTACGGACTCTCTTTATTGAACCATATAATTAACAATTTATGATGTCATGAAATAAAAAAAGATGAGGTTTTATGAAACCACGATGCAACTGAATATTTTCGTAAAATTACTCGATTAAAGAACTTAAAATTGCATATTTAACAATCGTAACTTAATAATTGGAAAATAATAATGGTAAACAAAATAGTAGACAAGATATCCAACTATATATTTAAATTTTAATCTACCAATTACAATGAGGAATACATAATAAATACAATCATTTAGATGATACACATATTGTGCTTGGTTGAAGCCGAGCGCCTTCCACTATACCCCTACTCCGCGGTCGCGCGTCGGCTGTAATGCGACACGCGATAGACAAGCGAAAAAAAATCCGGCGATGGAAATGGATAAAGATTTTGAGATCTGGGTTTCAAAACATCAGCCGAGGGGTTATAAGGGTTGTTCTAGGCGTGTGGTATTATCCCAACGGTGGGGTGGAGCGGCCGCTGCGCGAGGCGGTGGGGGACCCGCTCTCGTTGACGAGCCGCTGTCGTTCGCGGTACATCGAGACCTGGATGTTCTGCAGCTGATGATACCGACAGACCTTCAGCATCGAGAACACCGCGAGACCCACCCACGTCGCGAACGCGGCCCACGCACCGAACTACAATCACGTTTCACATACTACAACTATACTGTTTCTCTAGCGAGCACGGTGGACATAATCTTATTATCTTTATAATAAAAAAAAAAGTTAAAACTTAAAACAATTAAATAAATATATTCTCTTTTGTATTTTCATACTATTTATAATATGAATGACAATATTTACATTTCAAAATTTGTTTATTGAAATCGTTAACATTACTGTGGTTTTCGTAGCGACTGGCACTCGGAGTCATAACTCTATACACTTTAATAAGGTCTATTAAAAAATCAAACGTGTGATAATCTGCGAGATATCAATATCACATGTACACAGCCCCCTATACTACGTGTCGCTATGCCCGCGCCATACGACCGTTCATGCTTACTAGCATGTCATGACACGATACTGTAAATTTATCACCTGCCAAAAGCACCACTCAATGCAACTAAAGAAGTTTTCATAAGAAAATCTTGAGATTCAACCGCAGCGCCAGCTACAGGTCCCAGTTGTGAATCTAAGCCATTCTTTGATTCACCTGAACACTCACAAACTTGTTATACCAAAATATATCCAACCGTTTAGGAAGAGTTCAGGCACATACACACCATATAAAGCCATATAAGGCATTCACTACCGCTTCCAACTCTATCTTTATTAATACTCAACCCGTAACTGCACAAACAGTTTCCTGCGGCTTTCTATGTAATAATTGTAATAGACTTTTTTATTCGATAACTATACATATAAAAGAATAACTGACTGAAGGAAAAAATGACCGATTTTCACATAAATTTTTATACCATTTGTCACCAATTTAAATATTGAATTTCCGAAAATACTTCCTTATCACTTATAATGTAGAAGAAAAAATTGTTACGGTCTTTATAAATCATTCAATCAGTTATTCTTTACTAAAAATAAATTTTAAAATTCATCATTATTATTATCTCCCCATGATAAAATAAAATGATATATTGCCAAGACAATATTCTAAATGTCTCGTCAAAATCGGTTCAAACAGTTTATCCACAAAACCTTTTTTATTTCAATTTTTCTCAATACTCAATCTTAAATCTGATTTCAGCTTTTTTAATTAATCCTTAATGACATCCTTAATGGTGAAAAAAAATAATATTTTCCATATGACTACGCTGTTGACCTAGCAAGGTCTTAACAGCTTCACCGGACTAACGTGGTGAAAAAATCATTTGTACATGATATATAAGTTATCCAACTAATATTGATACCATAATTCCAAATTTATTAATCAAGAACACTTGCAAACAAGTAAAATGACTTCGATCATCATTCTGATTTATATCAGCTGTGGTATTCATTAAAAAAACTAATCAACTTTATCTATATCAACAAGCTATATCACTATAAATTACCAAAGGTAGTAGAAATATGAGTCAGGTGGGAAACATAATTACCTGGGCAGTACCAATTTCCATGTAAAAACCGTTGGTAGATATGTTGTCCTTCTTATCAATTACTTGTCCGGTCACATCTTCGCAGCTAAAATATTTCTTGATATATTAAATATATTGATATGTTAAATGTCAGGCACTATTAGTCTATTAAAATGTGCTGTCTTCGGTTAACGACATTTATTGACATTTACACATTAACAGGACTATCACAGTTTAACTTACTATAGGCACAACAGATGGCGTAAGTAGTAATAATTTGTTACTAAGCTATAACATAGTCTTTTTTATTTTAAAGTGCTGATGGCTTAGTTGATAGTGTGTACGGATGTAGGTTCGAATCCTAGCAACTGGGTCATAGCTTTCGGTTAAGGGAAACAAAGTGATGAAACTTTTTCTATGTACACCTAGCAAGCTACCACCTTCAAGTTGAAAACCTGTCACCAAACATTAGTTGGTGTGTTCCGGCAGCTGCAATTGAGAGCCAAATATTTCTAGGTGTTTACCATCTAAGACCACATCATCATTTAACATCAGATGAGTTTTTTTTTTACGTTATTTTTGGCAATCAATCTTTCCGATTATTACTGCCATTGTCACGTAGTCAATAATATCACAAGCGTCATGCGATCATTTCAATATTAAGCATCGTGTGAATCAATAATTTAACAAGATGGTGGATTCCTTGCTAGAACCTTCTAGGGAGTTTTTGTCTCAGAATTTCATGCTCCGTGGTATTATTTTCCATTCATTTCACTTATGGACAATAAACTAAATATATAAGGTAAAACACCACCAAATTTACACAATATAGAGTTAAATAACACAAGATTATGAATAAAATATAAAATCCACTACATGACAGACTAAAATCCCGCCAAAAACTATCCGATGAGGTTGTGATCGAATGATAGAACCTATACCATATAATTATTTAAAAAAATCATATATTACAAATTTAAGTTTTAAAATAATCAAAATATACAAGCAAATCTATTATTGGCACTATCAATACATCTTGTGTAATAGATGCATCTTTTATTTTATTGAAATTACGCAAAATGATTGCCCTTTATCGATTTGTAAGAATAATTCACGAACAGCAATGCCTAGGACTAACCAAAACAGATGATGATGATATATACACTATTACAGTTATCATATCGATATATCATATATTACCTACTGCCGACTTTAATATGCTTTCCACTAATCTAAACAAAGTCTTAAATAAGCTTTCTACTGTACATAGTTGTTTTTGAATAAGTAATCTTAAAACTCAAGAAGTGTTCCGTTATCATAAAGAGAGCAACGAGTTAATCCAAGCTTCGAGTAGTTTCAAGTAGCATACCTCGGAAACCTCTCAACTATGTTCTGACACCAGGTCATAAAGCCGAGTGTGACCATGACTGCGGCGGAAACAGCTAACCCACATAAAACCATACACCCTACTGCATCAATGAAAGCTGACAGGAATGAACTGTCTTCACCTCTGTACATCAACATGGACAACCTGCACAGATATAATAATGGATTTATGTAGCACATATATGTAGTTAACCACACTTCTGCCTTTATGTACTAAATAATAATTGTAGTTTATTATAGTTTGAATAAGGAAATTTAATATTATATTGATAGTGATATTGGAATTAGCATGCTACTTTAGGACTACAATACACATGTTTCGCTAAATGGTGTACCAGGTGTTGGTAAACTGGCATGCCAGTTACTGTCAGTATGGGAAGATGCGATACATATGCTTGTGGATAGTATAGCGGTTTCTAGAACTAAGCTTCTTCAGCCTAGTGACCACTTTCCGTGAGGGGAAAAAAGAAAATGAGCTGCGATCTCCTGCTGTGCTTTGTACTGGTATGCAAACTACAGGCAGAACCTCAATACACATGCCAGTACTTTATTCTTACCAGCAACTGGTATGCTTTTATGCAAGTAACAAGCATGTGTATTCTGGGCTATAGTCCTGTTATATCAATCAATTAGCATTACTATCATCAATTTTTATTTAAGTGTCATATTTAATTAAATGTTTATCAAATTACATTAACAGAGGAAAGACTACAACTGGTGAACATAGGTTAACCTTTGATCCATCAAAGTATAAATACAATATTTTTTTCTTACATCCAGGCCAAGTAAATTGAAAACACATTTCCTTGAATGGGTGGAATTTATACTTTTAGTTGAATTCAAAAAACACATACACCATAAAATAAACTGGAGTTGAGAAAAAAATACAAATTAAAATGTGGTACCACTTATAACATAACTATAACAGTCTGTCTTACAGTTTTCTGTCAACAGACTAATTTTAAGCGCCATCTATTTGAGATTGATGAACTTACAATCAATAACAATAATCAACATTAATAATCATTTAATTCATAATTTGAAAATATTGAGGTCATTAATAGAAATATAAATTATCCTACCTCTCAAGCTGGACCAATGTATACATAAATATCAACATTCATGAAGATCCGTAGAATAGTTTCAGAGTTCATCATGGACGAACACCATGGCACTGGGATTTTTTATATATTTATCATGTTTTAAGTATCTAAAACAGTCTTGGTAAATGATGTAACTGAATATGTTAAAATTGTAAGCCTAAGAAGTATATTTAAGTTAAGAACATAATCACTAACCTGTATATCTGAACACAACATACAAAGAACATAACAATGCCGACGAAAGTGACATAGTTGCAGTAGGCTCTTGAGGCCCACTCTACCGATAACTGACCATCCTCTTCCTGCCAATGACCACTTGAGAAGAGAAGACAGTGACCACTGCAAGTTTATAATTGAGATTTTTATTATTCTGCCTTGACCTAACAAAAGGCTTTAATACAATTGTTGAGTTTCTATAATAGAATCTTTATTTTCTGATTTAAAAGTCAGATTTCTAGAATATAAAAAGTTGTTGATATATATAACTGTAAATAATAAACTCCCACAACCTTAACACACCTTTACCATTTACATAGAAAAAGTTTTTATGCTATCAAGTTCCTACAACATGGTCAGATCATCGAGTGACTGGAAACACAATGACGAACTCATAGCCTGGTAGTAGGGTGGTAGTTTTATAAGTCCGCCTGGTTAGCTACATTTGTCATCAAGCACTTCTTGGTGTGATCCAGCAAATACACTTAAAAGCCAGTACGACTCTATGTTTGGCGTGTTTACCTTTCAAGACCAGTCATCACTGAACATCAGAGGAAATTGTGATTAAATGCTAAAACCCATAAAGTATTAAAGATACCACTCTTCCATAATTCAGACTAGGAGGTACTAGCCCACATTTTATTGTTATTATAATTTATATTGTAACTTCACATGGATTAAATTATGAACCAAAAAGGACTAGAAAAGGAAAGGATAAGGATGAAGTCAAAAAGGACATCTGGTTACTTTTTATTCTGAAAAAGTGGACTATTGCAAAGGAATAAATCAATGTAAGTGTAGCCATGGGCAAAAGCTAGACATATTTATAGTTTGCTGTTAAGAATTTTCGTTTTAAATATTCCAATAATTAAAAACAGTAGCCTCTCAATTGTTTGTAATAAGGGAGACCAATTTACTGTTTGCTCTTACCATTTTTTTTTTGTTAGGGACTACTAATACAGGATGAAAATATTTACAGAAATGATCATTCACACCTATTGTATAGCTGGTTTAGGGACAATGAACGTTGACGAGGCTCAACTCTATATAATAAATAATGTGGAGACTTACTTGAATTCATCTTGATGCATGCTCATCGGAACAACAATGCAAAGAGATAAGATTAAGCCGACCAAATAGCCCGCTATTTGACTCAACAGTAAAACATTAGTTAACCCCATTGTATCGTTGCAATATGAGCACAAAAGGAAATAACGTTATCAAACCCAGATACAAGAAGGAAAATTTCAATTCACAATATTTATCAATAACAAATGCACAGATTATATACTTTCCAATAGTATAAAGTACTCTGTGATAGGACTGTTGATAAATATCGATATTTTATCTTAAAATATCAGTAATTTTTAGTAATTTTTTTTTTGCGCGAAATATTCTTATTTTGATATTATAGTTTGGATATCGGCGTTCGATATTTATTTTTATTCATAATCATTTTCTTAGCCTTATTCCACCTAGGTTTAATCGATACATTATGTTTTTCTTTTACAGTCTCCTCAGTCAGATATAATCTCAGAATTCACAACTATTGCATATGTTATTTTTACATACTTTATCCATACTTTTTTCGGTTTCCTCTACTTTTATATCTATTCAACTTCATACTTAAAACTATTCTAGTTATAAGTCTTTCATCTCTCTTTATGAGATGCCTGTATCATGCTAACCTATTATTTCTCAACTTCTCTGTCACTGGTGATGTTTTCAAACTTTATCTGATACGTTTTTATTCTATCACTTCTAGTTACACCATACATCTTAACAATCGCAGCTCTGCCGCGTACAGTTTTTTCTCATCTGTTCCTTTTGTAACTTAGCACCCAGATGCATCCGGTATAACGAGTATAACAAGTCTTATAACAATTTTATACGCCTTCCCCGTGAGTTTCAAGGGCATTCGTGGATCGCATAACCTGAACATCTTTCTCCATTTCAAGCATCCTGCATTTATCTTATTCCTTCCGTTATTGTCTCCGCTGCCACGTTTTGGATCAATGAATATGAAGCAGGCTAGTAGTAATCATAGTGCCTAGTGAAACAGCTGAACATATGAAGTAAATAGTATTTGAAAAATCTCTTGCTGAAAAATATTCATTACAATCAGCCTGTAAGCGAGCCATTGCAGGGCTATAGACCTTTTCCTGAAAGAAGGTATGGACATAATCACCACATTAGCCCACGGCGTATTGGCAATTTCAAACCCTGAGAAAACCACAATTGTACATTTTCTCACATATAGTAATACTAAAAGAACATTTCTAAGGCTCAGGTTTTCTCACGGGTTTAACACATCGGGGTTCGAACCAGCAGACATCGAAATGTTGTTCTACTAGTGAAACTAGTAGACTACCACTATTTAAAAAAACTTGGTAATAGACGGACTGAAAAAAATTGGTACACATAGTTATCTTATTTAGATAAAACAATAATGATGACGATTATCAATATGATTGAATAACGTTTGTGCAAGTGGCTCTTAGAACTGTACTGTTATATCTTAAAACATATATGGTATAAATTGTACAAATATACTGGATTAAAAACTATAAATCAATGTTAAGCTGAATTACATTTTTTTAACATAGCCGATATATCGAAATATCGATATGTTTTCCAATATATCAAGGTCCTATACTGATATTTTCATAAATATCGATATATCGACAATCCGATATTTTTAAAAATATCAACAGTCCTACTCTGTGATATACTCTAGTAACTTAGTCTCACTAAGGGATACTAAGAAGTGTTGTAGAATATTGATTGATTATTCCACATAATTATTATTAATTACAAATATTTTTAGACGACATATCTATAGGTGGATATTGAAATATGTCAGATGTTTGGATTAGAAAATAAACAACAGAAATTAAATGTGTTTAAATCTTCATTTATTGGATTCGCAATAACTACTGGTAACCAAGAAAACATTACATTTATGTACTATTTTTTATGTGCTACCAGGACGCGATCTATGAAAGCGTTTCAATACTCTACAATAACGATGGCAGATTTTCTTAAATCGTATCTCATAAATTATTTAACTTTTTTTTTATATCATAGGAGACAAACGAACTGGTGGGTCACGTGATGTTAAGTGATCACCACCGTCCATAGACACTAGCGACATCAGGGACGTCACAAGTGCGTTGCCAGCCTGTATATGGGAGAAGGGGGAGGGGAAGGAAAGCAGGAAAGAGGAAGGGACGTGGGCCTCTGGCTCTCTCACTGACTGAACGAAACACAACAATGCAAGCACTGTTATTTCACGTCGGTTATCTGTGAGAGGGGTGGTACTACCCCGGAGGAGCCGACCCATTCATGCTGAAACCAAAAATAGCTTCAGCGGGGCTCTACCACCTACCAATCTAATACAACTAAATCGTCATAAATGTATTCAACTCTGCCTTATTTAAACTATATTATGTGTTCCTCTTTCCCTAGTTTGTATATTTGGTAAAAAATAATATAATTATTATTATTATAATAATTTGTATAAGTTACATGCATAAAAGAACAAATTACGATAGGAATCAGCTATGGCATAATGAAAAGATAAAGTATTACAAATTTGTTACATAAAATAATGTCCGTTTATTTATTTTATCACTTATATATTCATTTTTATCAAATACAAAAATTAAAAATTCAACTAAGCGCAGCCGCGATGTGTGTGTAGTATAATGAATAACCGACAAAGCCGTGGCCGTAGCAATCGTCTCAACCTACCCTTCATGGGCAGTGAGGGGACTGGTCAAGGCGTAATGCCTTCTTCAGTAGTTGCTTCGCAGCTCGTTAAAACGAGCTGATCCTTGTGTTTAGGTTTCATTTTTGTTAGCCATCCTCTTCCGGAATGGCCAGGTTGTGAGGCGACGGTTTTGTCCAACGATCGGATGGTCGCACGTGGAGATAAGCTATTGCTTTAACTAAAGGGAAACTAGTCGCTTCCGCCCGCCGGATCATGGCTGTTGTAAGTCTTATGATGAAAGTAAGCGCAAAGTTCGTTTTTTCTAGTTTACACTCCGCTTATAAATGTTTCACATCAAAAATAATTTATAATTATTCATCATGTATACATTTTTTTTAATTAAATATCCCACTGTCGCCACAAAATATATCTTGATTTTATTTCAATGTTAATTATTAAAAAACCCACTAAAATTAAATATAAAAATAGAATGATATATATATATATATTTCAATACAAATCAATTTAACTAATGATTATTAAAATTTACTGTAATACTTAGTAATGACAACCTAATCTTTTAAAGCTTTTGTTTTAATTTTCTGTTTTTTTCTTATTTCTATTATTTATCCTGAACGCTCGAAACGCTCATTAATACGTTCCAGTTGGATTTACGATTGCAACTCTCGTGACTAAGTAGGACTGTTGATAAAATATCGATATATCGAAATATCGATATTTTTATCTTAAAATATCGATATTTTTTAGTAATATTTTTTGGGCGATATATCGATATTTTGATATTATAATTTGGATATCGGCGGTCGATATTTTTTTTATTCATAATCAGTTTCTTAGCCTTGTTCCACCTAGGTTGACTCGATACATTATGTTTTTCTTTTCCAGTCTCCTCAGTCAGATATAATCTCAGAATTCACACCTATTACATATGTTATTTTTACATACTTTATCCATACTTTAAAACTATTCCAGTTATAAGTCTTTCATCTCTCTTTATGATATGCCTGTATCATGCTAACCTTTATTTCTCAACTTGTCTGTCACTGGTGATGTTTTCAATCTTTATCTGATATGTTTTTATTCTATCACTTCTAGTTACACCATACATCTTAACAACCGCAGCTTTGCCGCGTACAGTTTTTTCTCATCCGTTTCTTTTGTAACCTAGCACTCAGATGCATGCAGTATGACTGTCTTATAACAATCTTATACGCCTTCCCCGTGAGTTTCAAGGGCATTCATGGATCGCATAACCTAAACATCTTTCTCCATTTAGTGCATCCTGTATTTATCCTATTCCTTCCGTTATTGTCTACACTGCCACGTTTTGAATCAATGAATATGAAGCAGGCTCGTAGTAATCGTAGTACCTAGTGAAACAGCTGAACATATGAAGTAAATAGTATTCTAAAAATCTCTTGCTGAAAAATATTCATTACCATCAGCCTGTAAGAGAGCCACTGCAGGGCCACAAACCTTTTCCTGAAAGAAGGTATGGACATAATCACCACACTAGCCCACGGCGTATTGGCAATTTCAAACTCTGAGAAAACCACAATTGTACGTTTTCTCACATATAATAATACTACCAGAAAATTTCTCAAGCTCAGGTTTTCTCACGGGGTTTTCCTTGACCGTCAGACGATACTGTTACCAATTTAAATTAGTAAGTGTACGCGAATTTTGTAAAATTCATTATTACACACCGGGGTTCGAACCCGCAGACATCGAAATGTTATTCTATTAGTGAAACTAGTAGACTACCACTATTTAAAAGACTTGGTAACTGATGGACTAAAAATATTGGTACACATAATTACCTTATTTAGATAAAACAATAATGATGACGATTATCAATATGATTGAATGACGTTTGTGGCTCTTAGAATTGTACTGTTATATTTTAAAACATATATGGGATAAACTGTACAAATATACTGGATTAAAAACTGTAAATCAATGTTAAGCTGCATTACATTTTTTTAACATATCCGATATATCGAAATATCGATATTTTTTTCCAATATATCGAGGTCCGATATTGATATTTTCATAAATATCGATATATCGAAAATCCGATATTTTTAAAAATATCAACAGTCCTATGACTAAGTACAACGGAAAACTTGTGGGCGTGAGTGTGATCATTGTGTGCGCTTAGTGGAAAGCATTGATTGCACTGTTGCCGTTTTAGCGAGTTTGTCGCTAGATCTAACGAATTTTGAACATGTTTAACAACTTTTTTTCAATGTAGCTTAAAAAAATTTGCGACTTCTAGTGACTAATTGAATATTGAAAATATTTAAGTATTTTTTTCTAATTTAATTGTTATAACTGGTAACAACATGAATTGCTGAAGTTGTTTTTAGAATTTTCAAACCAGAATGACGTTCGATCTCGGGGTCGACCAGAATGAAAACAATAACGTGACTAATACTTGTTATAACTAATCCAACTAAAGCCTTCTGTTCGTTTTATCACAGTGAAGTATTCGCAATGTAGTATTTTCACCATATTTTTTTACCATTGAATATTATGAAACATTTAGCGACTTCAAGCGGACTTATTAATTATGTCTTTTTAAAAATTTAACTTTTTAATTAACGTCTTGAGACTTTTTTTTATTTCTTAAACGGCAACACTGATTTATTGTACTAAGTACTTATAACAGATGTCAAAAACGACAGATTGATGGTGATGTGTTTAAATCTAAGAAATATTTGAAAAATCGTATATCATTGCAAGTTTTATTATGTTCTTCTGTTCCTAATAACCAAATAAAATATTCAAGAATGAATTTCAATGCTTCCAGAAACGGTATGTAGCTGTAATACATTTAATGCTACTATTGTTGTAAGTTTAATAATTTAAGGAATATTTTCAGTGTAAATCATTCATAAGTATAAGACAATAATTAGGTTTTACCACAGCAAATACATATTGCAAACGTCTCTTATAAAAAATCACGAAGTATTGTAGTGTACTTTGAACTTGTTTGGTTATTTCATCATTGTGTTGCGGTCTTTTTTTTTGTAATGTAATTTTGTAACTGTATTTACTCTTGCTTTACACATATTTCCTTATTTCACTAATAGTTTTATTTAATTTTATCCGCTTTTATTTATATTTCAGTTAATTTTTTACGTTTTCGTAAATTTTTAATTTTTCATACATATGTATAGAAATCACAATACATACCAGGAAAATAATTTTTTGCTATACCCTAAGGTAAACAAGCTGTGTCGAAAGTGATGTCGGTTTTAAATTCTTATTAAAAATAATATAAAAGTGTAAATTGAAAATCATAAAAGCGACCTATTCAGGCAGAGTTGGGATCAGAAGAGTTCTTTATAAACATGTTCCTCAACAGTAACCTATTTTAATTAGTCAAAAATTTTACAAGATTTCAAACATACCAGGCACCATCATTGTTAGACTTGGTAATAGAAACTGATGAGGCAATTGTTTAAGAAATAACTCATAACCCGCCTATTGGTAAAAGTGATCATTTGATTGTGTGCTATAATTCAACCTTTAGTGTCTGTTGCAGAAATGTAGGTTTGCAACTAAGCTTAGATGATACTACAGGTATATTGATTTTGACAATGTTAACCATGACTTAATAAAATATTTTGATAATCTCAACCTTCTTAGAGGGGACAAAGAACAACATTGGACTGGCATTTGAAAGCAATAAATACCACTATTGACCAACATGCTCCAGAAAAGATAGTCAACAAACCCTGGATGGAAAAAAAATGAAAAATTACATGAAGTACATGTGTTACACTAGCTAGAAAAAACAAAGAAGTGTTTTTGAAGCACAAATTTTGGAATCTGGAGATAAATCTTTTTACTCCTACATTCGTCAGGGCAGCTCATCCAAAGTCATCATTCCACCAGCTATAAGAAGCCATAATGGTAACTTAGTAACGGCATTGTAAATGTATTTGCTGAGGAGTTCTTAAAAGCATACTGTGAAGAGCGAGGTATAAATCAAACTATTAATGTGACAACCATTGCCCGCATAGACAATATATAGCCTATGTGACATATTGTTTACTGAAGCAGAGGTACATAAAAACGTTATGAGCCTGAAAGAACATTCATTTCCTGGACCAGACCAAATACCAAGCTGCATCCGCCAGAATTGTTCCAAGATACTCCTGTAATTACCGTCCTGATGAATATGTCTTAAAAAATGCTTACCTGCCTCAAGAATAGAAACATGCAATAGCCACCCCAATTTACAAAAAAGGAGACAAGATGCAACCTAGTGACTTTCACCCTATAAGCCTCAATATTGTAATCACTAAAATAAGGGAAAAGATCATTAATAGCAAAATTACTCAATTTCTAAACAGAGAATGTTTAATATTTGTAAAACCTCATGGATTTACAGAAAAAAAATCAACTGTCACAAACTTACTATCTTGTGTTCATTCCTGGACAAAAGAACTTGACAACAAGAATTGTATTGATGTTGTCTATCTAGATTTTAAATGAGCTTTGAATAAGGTTCCTCGTCTATGTCTTGTAAGAAAATTAGATCACTTCGGAATATGTGGTACACTCCTCAGATGGATAGAGAACTATCTTGCAACCAGAACATTTCAGGTTCAAGTTAATAACTCTCTATGAAATCCTATCAAACTGTGTCCTGAGTGATGTAGTGCAGGGATCAGTGCTTGCTCCAACTCTGTTTAAAATTTTAATAACTGATCTAATTGGATTGATAGACTCTGAATCTGCCTTCTTCACATACGATGGAAAATTATTTGCAAACTCATTAATGCAACTTAGGCTAATTACAAAACGACCTTAACAACACAGTGCTGGACAAAAGACTGATTCATCAACTTAAATACAGCAAAAGCGATGTCTTGCATCTAACCCCAACCCCCGACTCACATACTACTTAGAATGAAAATCCTTAGATTCCGTCAAGTTATAAAAAGACATGGGTGTACTTATATCTGATAATTTAAAATGGGAAATTGGAAATATGGAAAACAAGATGTTAATAGTAGGAATAAAACAAAGGAAATAAGTAACCTATAAATTAAAGAAGAAATAAGGAAAAAACCACATGGAAACCTCATGGAAAAAGTTCTCGGCTTACCCGTGGCTGAGGTGTGCAGGCGAGGGGAGGCACTTGCCCATCCCAAAAAAAAAAGTTAAAGTGGGAAGAACATATTCATTCAATTCAATACTCAAGATAACTAACTCATTTGTGTATGTAATTCGCAAAGCTTTTCAATCAATGACTGTGGAGGTCTTTTGCGAAATCTACAAAACCTATATAGGACCACTCCATGAATATGGTTTCCAGATATGGAGTCCCTACTTCCAGAAAGATATAAACCTTCTAGAAAGTGTTCAAAGAAAAGCCGCAAAACTACCAAATGGAAATCTTTTTTACCTTAAGGAAAAAATTATACCCAGACTTACTGCACGCACTGTACCTGGCTATTCTCGAAGAAAGATACCTTCGTGGTGACCTCATAGAAACATACAAAATAGTTACGTGAAATCTATATTTTAAGAGACACAACAAGATCTACAAGAGGAAATCAAACTAAAATAAGTCAAACACTTTCACACACATAGATTGCCCACAATTTTCTCATCAATAAAGTAGTCAGGGCTCAGTGGATCACATATTTTTCTACTGCTGCAGAATCTCCGGTCTCTATGTGATATCCTCCCTGCTAATATCCCTGTCCTGCTAATATTAATACACTACTTACATGTGTGTATTCTACTTTTATTGAAACATTTACTGTCTTTATTTATCGTAATAATAATAAACTACAAAAAAAAAAACATATGATTGTGTGCTGAATTGGCTATTTTCAACCTGATATGAAAATAGTAACTTTTTAATAAAATACACCATAATACAGAAGATTTGTCTTATAAGGTATAATGTACTTTAATTTTCTTTGGAATGATATTAGAAATCACTTCATTAATTGCCAGAAACTTTATATTGTAATCACTGGCAATCCCTTACTAGACACCCTTAAAATGTAATGAATTGTATCTGTACTGATGTTATAGTATAAAAGCCGTTATTTGAGTAACTATTACTATATAAGCTGTTTCTTTAATAGTCAGACCAGTTTTGACTAACTACTTACCTCTGGCCAGGCAAACATTTAGAGAATGTCTAGGTGTAAGCCCAAGACACTATATATCCGAGTAGGTGAATGTGTGATGGTTAGGTCTTTTGCCAACCTACTCTTTGCTTCTTTTAGTTACTGAGTACATGTATATAATGACTGTACACATTTTACTATTATATTTTGCTATTGTTTGTTTAGCTTATCAAATAAATGTGTTTTTGTATTAAAGCATCATCATAGGAGACATATATTATATTAGCTTATGTTATTTGCAAATAAAAATAGTGGCAAAATGATATCATTTTCAAGAAAATGCAAATTGATATAAAATAAAGTTAAAAAAAAACAATTACTCATAGACTATTGAGATTTATTGTAAGCTATAGTAGTCCGGTGAAGCTGTTAAGGTATTGCTAGACCAAGAGCATAGTCAATCCAAGAAAAAAGATTGCAAGCTATTGCAGAATAAAAATGAACACAACTGGTGCGGTGTGATGGCACAGCAATTCAGTGCAGACATTTCTTTCAAATAGCAACAACACTGAAACAAGTTTATTTACTTACAATTACAATTTCTTTATTGTTTCAGTTGGCCATGCGGGTGGCATACGTAAAGCAAAACGAGTAAGTGACGTGGCAGCTATGGGTGCCCCAGCCAGTCCAGCTTTCAGCCCATCACCTGGGTACAATGCAGGATATGCGCCTGCCGCATCAACACCACCGTATCAAGAAGGTATTCAGTTGCAAACCAACCAGGACTTCGTTTCTCACACACCAACAAGCAGTGAGTATTTTGATGTTTAGTGATTTAATTGTAATAAACGTGTAAGCCTTTGCCTACTGTCTACATTTTGATATGTTAGAATCTTAAATTTTTATAAGAACTATAAAAAACATTTTTGGTTTTTTTTTTTTTTACCTGAGGAAATCCCTTATGGATACCCACCCTCCCAGGGGAGAGAATGGGCTATGTCCGACTCGCACGGATTAAGCCCCACCGACAGACTGTGATGTCGGGGCGGTAAGGGATCGTTCTCCGCTATTCCCCTTGAATAGCCGCCTCAACGGTCCGCCCGGCGGAAGGTTGCCGCCGGGCTCCTACCTATAGAGAGGCAGCTGGGAACACGCCAGCTGCCCTCCTCGTCCGCCAGACCTGTGCAATGAGGGGATGAGCCCCCCGACTACATCCTCTTAGGTCAGGCTACGGTGGCAGGAGGAGTTGGGCAAATCGCCGCCTCCTCCTGCCGGTCCTCCGTTGGCGAAGACGGCCACTGAAGGGGTCCGCCTCGCGAGCCCTCTCCGCCGCCTCCTTTTGCGAGATGACTTCCTCGCAAAAGGAGGCCACTGCTCGCCACGCCTGCTCGCTGCCGAGCATGGACGAGACCACGCTTGGCAGCGACAAATCCTCTCCTACCACTGCCGCCAGAGTGCGGCGCTCCACCTCCCACGCAGCACACTCAGAGAGAGTGTGCTGCGCGGTATCTTCCTCAGCGCCGCACTCATGGCAGGCGGCGGTCGGCTCCCTGCGAGCGATCCGGTGCAGGTACCACCCGAAACAACCGTGTCCATTCAGCTCCTGCACCAGCCTGAACGACTGGGAGCCCCATCTCCTCCCAATCCCTATAGCCCCCTCCCGCAACTCCCGCCTCTTAATTTCTATCTTCCTGGGAGCCAGAGGTTCCCCATTACGCTTCCTCCTCGCTGTGAATTTGTACACGGCGGCGAGCGCCCCAGCTTCCAGCTCCCAAGGACGGGAGCCGGCGAGCATAAAGGCCGCCGCCGATGACACCGTCCGGTATGCCCGGATTGCTCTCAGTGCCACCGTACGCTGCGTACTGCGCAGCGCGCGCACGTTGGTGACACCGAGTGCATTAGCCCAGACTGGTGCACCGTAGGCGGCTATCGTCCACACGACTCCCATGAAGAGTCGACGACACCTGGCGCCCGACTTCCCAATATTCGGGATCCCGCAAAGTGGGGCTCGAACCGCCAGCGCCCGTCCAGGGTGAGGCCCAAGTTTCTCATGTGGGCACCCACCCTGGTCCGGGCGCCCTCCACCATAATGTGGACCCCAGGTGGTAGCCCCCACCGAGGCCCATGAAAGAGTATGGCCTCGGCCTTCTCGAGGGCCACCCTGAGGCCCAACCTTCTTATGCGCCTGACCACGAGGGTTGAGGCCAACAGCCGCCGCAGGTACGGAGGCACTCCGAAATATCGGAGAGACTCCCGTATGACACCGTGCGGCAAGCTGTTGAAGGCGTTGGCGATGACTAGGGACACCACCAAGACCCTCTCTCTTTGGGAGGTCGCCTCCGTCGACAGCGATTTTAGGAAGCATAGGGCATCCACTGTGGAACGCCCTGTCCGGTAGCCGAAGTGTTGTCCTAACAATGAATTACTATCTGTCAACATTGTTTCAGTTGTTTAACGGTTTAAATTTATTTTAATAGCAGTAACATAATATACTAATAGTAAGAAAGCCACTACTACAGTTAAAATTATGTTATATAAATTATTAGTTTTCTTCTGATTTCGTTTTTCCCATTTTCTTAAAATGAAATGATTCGCACACCATCCACTGTAAAATGGTTACACTATAGAAAACTATGGCAATGAGTGCACATTATAAGTGCCCAAACTTAACTCAAACATTTCATTTAATTTTTTAGGGTTAATACTAAATTGGTCAGAGTTTTTTTTTTTTTTTACGTGGGGAAATCCCTTATGGATATCCACCCTCCCGGGGGAGAGAGTGGGTTATGTCCGACTCGCACGGACTAAAACCCCACGGTGTACCGACAGACCGTGATGTTGGGGCGGCAAGGGATCGGTCTAAGCTATTCCCCTTAGATAGCCGCCCCAACGGTCCGCCCGGCGGAAGGTGGCCACCGGGCTCCTACCTATAGAGAGGCAGCTGGGCACACACCAGCTGCCTCCCCACGTCCGCCAGACCTGTGCAATGAGGGGATGAGCCCCCCGACTACACCCCCTCAGGTCCGGCTACGGTGGCAGGAGGAGTTGGGCAAAGCGCCGCCTCCTCCTGCCGGTCCTCCGATGGCGAAGACGGCCACTGAGGAGGTCCGCCTCGCGGGCCCTCTCCGCCGCCTCCTTTTGCGAGATGACTTCCTCACAAAAGGAGGCCACTGCTCGCCATGCCTGCTCGCTGCCGAGCATGGACAAAACCACGCTCGGCAGCGACAAATCTTCTCCTACCGCCACCGCCAGAGTGCGACGCTCCACCTCCCATACAGCACATTCAGACAGAGTGTGCTGCGCGGTATCCTCCTCAGCGCCGTACTCGTGACAGGCGGCGGTCGGCTCCCTGCGAGCGATCCGGTGCAGGTACCACCCGAAGCAACCGTGTCCAGTCAGTACCTGCACCAGCCTGAACGTCAGGGAGCCCCACTCGCGACCAATTCACTCCCGCAGGACCGGGCGGACGGCGTCAACGGTGTACGTTCCGTAGCGCGCGTTCGCCAGGTCCTGCATCCACCTCTCGACTGCCTCCTCCCGCAACTGCCGTCTCCTACACTCTATCTCCCTGGAAGCCGGAGGCTCCCCACTACGTTTCCTCGCCGCCGTGAATTCGTACACAGCGGCGAGAACACCTGCCTCCAGCTCCCAAGGAAGGGAGCCGGCGAGCGCAAAGGCCGCCGCCGAGGACACCGTCCAGTACGCCCGGATCGTCCTCAGTGCCACCGTGCGCTGCGCACTGCGCAGCGTGCGCACGTTGGCGGCACCAAGGGCGTCTGCCCAGACCGGTGCCCCGTAGGCGGCCATCGCCCGCACGACTCCCATGAAAAGTCGCCGGCACCCGGCACCCGGTCCCCCAATATTGGGGAGCAACCGGCCGAGTGCCGCCGCCGCCCTAGCAATTCGCGGACCGAGCCCCGCAAAATGGGGCTCGAACCGCCAGCGCCCATCCAGGGTGAGGCCCAAATATTTCATTTTGGCCCCCACCCTGATCCGGGCGCCTTCCACCATTATGTGGGCCCCAGGAGGTGGCCCCCGCCGAGGCCCGTGGAATAACAGGGCCTCAGTCTTCTCGAGGGCCACCTTGAGGCCCAGCC
>JACEII010000433.1:0-24131 GCA_014332785.1 Antheraea mylitta | reverse complement strand
TCTAAATCGGCTGAGTGCCTTTTACGCTCACCTCAATAGTTGGGTGGAGCTGTAAAGACCTTTCCAGTTCAACAGCGTTTTCATTTTGAAAAAAAAAAGATTGTTGTCATTGTTTGGAAGGCAAATGAAAAAAGTCTCTATTTGGCCGGTTAACACAGACAATACCAGATTTGCTGGAATGCGTAATTCTGGTGATGAGAGTTGGTTATAGAATGTTTATATTTCAGTTGTCTGTCGAACAACGTGTCGAACGAAACAGAAAGGTTATAAAGTTACATACATTCTGTCACTATTATACCATTCTCGATTGGCGACATATCGATCAATCTGACGGCGAACGCAAACCAGGCGTGCTGATAGGGCTCGGCTCGGTGGGTTGCGACCCCGGGCGGCGGTAGGCCGAGGTGACTCAGATAAGTCTGGGTGTACCAGAACACCGAACATGTTTTGTTCCTGGCTTCCTTCAACCATTTCTACTTCTTTTAGCTCTTCGGCGGTTATATTTAAATCAGGAAATTCTTTATTTTGTCCTCTAGTGTCTTTTTTGGTTTGATGTAAATTTGTGCTTAAATTGATTTATCTGTAGTTTAACCTTATACGTGCGTTTTGTTCGGGTTAAGAATTGTCCACATTGTACACAAAAATTGAAGTAATCTTCGGTTATTGTTGTACATTTAGCATAACGTAATATATAGTTGCAACAACTGGGACATATACTTTCGTTGTCCTGCCGCTCCAACCACGTTTTCCGAAACGGGCAATACATTATCACTTAATAATCTTAAAATTATTTGGATTTTTAAATAACTATTTTTTTTTTAACTTTATTTTTGGCAATCAATCTTTCAGATTATTACTGCCATTGTCGAGTAATCAATAATATTACAAGCGTCGCACGATCATTACAATATCAAGCGTCGTGTCAATCAATATTCTAACAAGATGGTGGATCTCTTGTTAGAACCCTACAGGGAGTTTTTGTGGCACCTCAGAATTTCATGCTCCGTGGTATTATTTCCCATTCACTTCACTTATGCACGTTAAACTAACCATATTACATAAAACACCACCAACTTTACACAATATAGAGTCAAGTAACACAAGATTATGAATAAAATATAAAATCCACTACATGACAGACTGAAATCCCGCCAAAAACTCCCAAATAACTATTAGACTTATCTTTTTAAAGACATTTTTTGTCATATAACAACATAACGTACATGCCCAACATTACCGATCAAAATTTTCCGCCATTTTAACGAAGAGAGAGTTTTCATGTCGTTAATATAGGTGATACGAAGTACACCGGGTCATCTAGTTGATTTATAAAAAACACAAGATGCACACTTAACGTCTCACAGCCAGGACACAAAAATTTGTGGTAGAGGTTTAATTGTAGGTGGTAGAGCCACGCTAAAGCTATTACTGGTTTCAGCATGAATGGGTCGGCTCGTCTGGGGTAGTACGACCCTCCCATAGAAACACCGATGTGAAGTAACAGTGCTTGCATTGTTGCGTTTCGTTCGGCCTGAGAAAGCGCCGAAAACCCACTTCCCCTTCCCTCCCGTCTCCTTTCCTCCTCCTCATTACGCCAATCCTTCCTTCCCAAACACATGCTGGCAACATACATGCGACTCCCCTTATGTTGCTAGTGTCTATTTACGGCGGTGATCACTTAACAACAGGTGACCCATCTGTTCATTTGCCTCCTATATGATATAAAAAGAACTATAATTTAGACGTCTCGGCAATATAATCCCGTTACCTTATTTATTCTTTAATTATTTTCATTCATTTATATGGTTCACCTATTTAATAATAATACCTGGGCGACCGAACCTAGCTCGGTTCTTTAAAAAACATATTTAAATTAAAATTAACTTTTAAGTTTGCTTTATAATATTAACATTTTTGTACAAAAAAAAATTTTTTTTAAATAAATTTCTTCTGCTGTCACTCGGATTTGAACTGGGGTTTACACGAATTTTCGAAGCAACTGATTTCCATCTGAGCTATTTTTGTTTTGAAAGCGGCGGCGAAACTTACCTTTATATTCAAGCTATATTTTTTTATTGCTTGAAATCTGAGTTAAAAAAGTTTTCTATGAATAAAATCTAGCTAGATCGATTTATCGTCCCCGAAACTACGTACATACTAAGTTTCACGGAAGTAGATGACGCCATTTCCGAGATCCTGAATATATACAAATATAAAAATATATAAGAATTGCTCGTTTAAAGGTATACGATTTATTACTTTGTTTATTACAATTTATTTACATATACATCTATAAATTGTAAACTTGACTTGTGTAATGATTTATAGTGTTATTATGTACTTACTATTATAGTGTTTAAACCTAATTGTAGTCATTCATATAAATCTTTTTTTTTTGGATTTACTACGCTATTGACCTTTTTTTTTTTTATTAACGTGGGGATATTCCTAACGGATACGCTACCATCCCGGGGGAGAGGGTAGGTTATGGCCGATTTGCACGGACTAAAACCCCACGGTGTACCGTCTGCCGCATGATAGGGGCAGCCAGGGTTCGAGCATGCTCACTGACCTGAAACTGCCCCTGCGGCAGCCTGGCGAATGAACGCCAGGCTTCGCCCTACTATAGAGAGGCTACTGGGTACACGACCAGCAGCCTCCCCTCGTCAGCCTTACCCGTGCAGAGAGGAGATGGAGGGCCCCGCCCCATCCCCTCAGGTTTGGCGACGGTTTTGGAAGAGACGGGCATTACGCCTCGCTCCTCCCACTGCTCTTCTTTGGCGAAGAGGACCACTTCTGGGATCGACCTCCCGGGCCCTCTCCGCCGCCTCCTTCTGTGAGATGACGGTCTCGCAGAAAGAGGCCACAGCAGCCCAGACGTCCTCGCTGCCGAGCATGGCCGAAACCACGCCCAGCAGCGAGAGATCGTCCCCCACCGCCGCAACCAGGGCGCGGCGTTGATCGCCCCACGCGGCGCAATCCGAGGGAGTGTGCTGCGCGGTGTCCGTCTCAGCGCCGCACTCGTGGCATGCGGCGGTGGGCTCCCTGTGCGCTATCCGGTGTAAGTACCAACCGAAGCATCCGTGCCCGGTCAGCAACTGAACCAGACGGTACGTCAGGGAGCCCCAGCCCCTATTCACCCAGGCCGACAGGACCGGAGGGACGGCGTCTATGGTAAATCTTCCGTAACGCTCGTCCACCAGGTGTCGGCCCCACCTCTCTATTTGCTCGCTGCGAGCTGTAGCTCGCAGCGCAGCGATCTCCCTGGGTGCTGGAGGTTGGCCTCGGGATTTTCCTGCCGCTGCGTAATTGTACACGGCGGCAAGAGTTTCCGCCTCCAGCTCCCAGGGTAGAGAGCCCGCGAGTACCATGGCCGCCGCCGAGGACACCGTGCGGTACCCGCGGATCTCCCTCAGCGCCACTGTGCGCTGCGCTTTGCGCAGGACGCGAACGTTCGTGGCGCTGAGGGAGTCCGCCCACATCGGCGCCCCGTAGGCAGCCATGGCCCTCACCACCCCAGTATAAAGACGGCGGCAGGCAGCGCCCGGCCCTCCCATGTGCGGGAGAAGGCGGCCGAGCGCCGCCACCGCCTCTACTATACGCGGTCCGAGCCCCTTGAAGTGGGGCTCGAATCGCCAACGCCCGTCCAGGGTGAGGCCCAGATATTTCATCGTGGACCCCACCCTGATACGTACTCCTCTCACCGTTATGTGGGCCCCAGGGGGTAGCCCCTGCCGAGGCCCGTGGAACAGCAGGGCCTCGGTTTTTTCGAGGGCCACTCTGAGGCCCAGTCGGCGGATGCGCCCGACCACGAAGGTCGTAGCCAGCGTGATCAGGCGAACCAGCTCCGTCCATTCCCTTCCCTGGGCTACGACTAGTGTGTCGTCCGCGTAACATATTAGACGCCCTCCTGATGGGAGCGCGCCGCGGAGCACCCAGTCATAGCCCAGGTTCCACAACCAGGGCCCCAGGACCGAGCCTTGTGGGACTCCACAAGGAGTCCCACGTCGGACCGTCCACCCTCTGCTGCCTGTGTAGACGACCTCCCTTCCCTCGAGGTACGCCTCCAACAGCCGCCGCAGGTACGGGGGCACCCCGAAGAATCGGAGCGCCTCCCGTATTACTCCATGCGGCAGGCTGTTGAAGGCGTTGGCGATGTCCTATGACACCGCCAATAGCCTCTGACCCCGGGAAGTCACCTGCGCAGAGAGCTCCTTCAGGTGGCTCAGGGCGTCCAGTGTTGAACGTCCCGACCGGAAGCCGAACTGGGCGTCGGACAAGTTCGGCCCTATGTCTTCCAGGTGCCGGACGACCCGGGACGCGATCACCCTCTCGAGCACCTTCCTGGTGTCGTCCAGCAAGACGATGGGCCGGTATGCCAACGCGCTGTCCGGAAACCGGCCCGCCTTAGGGATAAGGACGAGCCGCCCCGTCTTCTAGGGCTTCGGGAACTGTCCTTCCACAAGACAGCGGTCGAACAGCCCCCGAAGCCGCTCCCCGAAGTGCCCCATGCAGAGGGCCAACACCCGGCCCGAGACACCGTCCGGCCCAGGCGCCGTCCGCCTGCCGCGGAGGCACTCGACCGCCTCACCCATTTCCTCCTCCGACACCGGGGGAGGACGGTCAAGCACCTCCGCCACAGGCGCGAAGCGCGAGGGTGGCGGCATAGGAGGAGGAGGACGCTCCGGTGGGTCAGGAAACAGCTCTCCCACGACTCTCTCGGCCACCTCTGGCTGAAGAGTTTCCGTCGTTGGAGGCACCCGGGCCCGGAGTTGTTTCCGGATCCAGTACAGGCGCCCCCACGTGTCTTTCTCCAGCGTCTGAAGGAGCTCCTCCCACGCCACCTCCTTGGCCCGGCTGATGGCGGCCTGCAGAGTCTTTTTTTTCTGCCTGTATTCGCCATACAGCCGGGGCCTCTTCCTCGGTGGCTCTGACCCTTCTCCGGCGGCTACGCCCGTACAGCCGCCGGGCCGTAGAGCAGGCCGCCCGGAGCTCCGCGAGAGCATCACGGAAGCGGGCAGCGGACGCGTCGATATCCTCACTGTCCAGGGGGGGCGAGGCCCAGGCCTGGAAGATGGCCGCCTCCTCCGCCTTTTCCCTGTCGAGGCGGCTCATCGCCCAGCGGGGGAACGTCGCACCCCTCCGGGGACGGTCGACTGGCTCGTGATGGGAGGTGGAGACCTCGAACCTGATATAGCGGTGGTTCGATAGGATCTCCGACTCCTTTTCCACCCTCCATCCACAGATACGGCGTGCGACAGACGGGAAGGCGAATATGACTTCACGATCGACCCCCCGTTGTGCCGCACGCACGTATAGACGCTCCCCCGGTTGAGAAGGGAGAGCTCGTGTTCGGCTGCCCATTCCTCGAGCGCCTGGCCTCTCGGGTTCATTGTCGCCCCTCCCCACGCCCTAGACTTGGCGTTAGGATCGCCGAGCAGGACGACAGGGAGCGGCGCTAGCCGCCTCACGACCGGCCCCAGGGAGTTCAGGAAAGACTGGAACACCACCAGGGGCCGGTTTGGGGAAAAATAGACATCGAGGGTTGCGAGTCCTCGTAAGGCGACTGCCACGAACCCGTCACCCCTCTCCTTGACAGAGAGGGGCGAGCCCTCTCCGGACAGGATCGCCACGGAGCCGTTCGCGTCACCAACCCAGTGCGGCTGGTCCGGGACGCGGTATGGCTCCGCAACGACTGCCAAATCGATTTTCCACTCCGCCACCGCCTGTAGGAAAAGGTCCTGGGCGGCGGCGCAGTGGTTTAGGTTACCCTGGAGGTAACTGCTATGGATGTAGTCCATTAATGGTCCACAGCAGCTACCTCCGCATGCACCTCTTTAAGGAGGCGCGCTTTCCCCTTTACAGAGGGGGGCTTACATTGGCGTCCCCCCATGATGTGTTCTGCCGGTATTCCGGCATCCGTACAGACACTGCATCTTGGCTTCGCCACTGTGCAGGTGTCTGCACGGTATCCATCTTCCCCGCAACGGTAGCAGACCGCTTCTTTTGCAACCTCTGACGGGCACATCGGCCGGGTGTGGCCCAAACCCATGCAGCGGTAGCATCTTAAAGGTCTACCCTCTAGCAAATGGACTCAGGCCGAACTCCAGCCGATTAGAAGGTGGCCTACCCCGACCAGCTTTCGGGCCGCTTCGAGGGGAAGGGTCACGAACAGAGAGCTCAGTCCTCCCGGTCGTGTACGAAGCGGACCCACTTTCATATCGGCGGGCTCGCACCCACCCGCCGTGGCCACGGCTTCTACGGCCTCTTCCAGCGATACCGAGTCGTCGATTCCAACGACTCGGTTATCCACTCTCTTTGTGGGCCGCACCACCCTGGCCAGACCTTCCAGCGCTGCTCGCACCCCCGTCGCCAGCTTGTCAGCCTGTTCCGGGGCCAGCGCACCTGAGATCTTCAGGATTTTGGCCCCGGTGACGCTCGTGCGCACCCGGAGGCCGGAGATACCACACTCGCTAAGCGACACCTCCGTCCTCGCCTTAAGGAGGGCATCCTTATAAGTCACCCCCTTCTCCTCCGCCTCCGGCCGCAGCGTTATCAACACTGCAGCCGTTCGAGGGGGGGCGAGCTTATTTTTTGCCCTCCTCCTCCTACTACGCTTAACCACATTAACCCATTCATTGTTTCCTGGGGCAGGGGCGGACTGCAGCTTTTGTTTTTGCGATCTAGCTGCCTCGGCTACAATGGCAGTCATCTTCTTTCTTCTCTGCTTCTTATTTTTTTCCACCTTGCCGGCTTGGTCCAGTCGAGACTGTTGGGTTGTTGGGGCGTGAGCCACAACAGGGCCTAGTCTTGGCAAGGCTTCTTCTGGGGTCTCCAAGATCGCTTCTGGGGTCTCCAAGATCGCAGAGACGGTCCCCTCTCTCGGAGCCTGTGGGATCATCCTACTAGTAGGAGCAGAAGGATCCACTGCCAGTGGACCACGACCTGAGTTCGCAGCCATGAATTTCTTCTCCATCTCTTGGAGGCACCCAGTAATCATTGTGCCGGTCTGTAGTATAATGGAACGGGTTATCTTTTCCATCATCTCCCGGAGATTCATGGGATCAGCCTGTTGTTGACAAGGAGCTCTCGACAACTCCTCCCTTAGTGCAACCACTTGCCGGCGAACTTCTGCGAGCTCATCGGACTGCTTCTCATAAGCTTCTTTAGGCTTATTATGTTCAGCTTGCAACTTCGCCATCTCTTCGAGGATAGTGCGACTACCCAGCTCAGCCATCACATCCTTGATAGAAGCAGCAGCCTCTTTCAGCATCCGCTGGAAGACACCTTTCAGGTTGTCGGAGTTCGCCGCCACGTGAATTATACAGTCAGTATCGGACTGTACCCTTTTGTTCAGCTCTGATGCCAGCTGCTCCTGTAGGGCCTTAACAACGGTGCCTTTATTCGCCACTCGCTGTTTATGTAACGCAGTCTCCATCCGACATGCCTCTTCTTCCGTCATCTGGCGCTCTGCCTCCTTTTTCTGTTCTTCCTGCAACTTTTTGGCCTTAGCCAGACCAACATATTTTCCAGTCGTAGCTGGGCGTCCTCTGTTGTCCTTCTTGGCTACTGGCGTGCAGAGTCGGAAAGCCATCGTTCGAGGGTTCGAACATGCGGAGTCGGAGTCTGACGCGCCGGTCTCCATGTTTGGAGCCTCGCTCCCCTCGCTTTCAATAGCTGACTGATAATCGAAAGGGGTGGAGTCCTCGACTGTCTCAGTCAGCAAATCCGTAGTCCGTTCGGTCGTAGCCATGGTCGTCGTTTGTGTTACAGGCTCAAGCGTCCGTGTTTTAGCCCTAGTCGTAATATTCGAACGAAGCAAAATTTTGCCCCCCCAGAGAACGAGGGGCTGCCCGAGCCCGAAAGCTCGGGGAGGGATTCTCTGGTTCTCGAGGAGCTGGTACCTCCTGGGGTAATACTTTTTTAGATTTTGCTTTCATGGTTGCTGGAGATCAAAATCCAAATGTATTGCCGAGGTCAATAAGTATGAAGGATACGGAGTCCGTAATGCATGCCGTCGCTACGCTATTGACCTAGCAAGGTCTTAACAGCTTCACCGAATTAAGTTGTAATTCTTTTAATGTTTAATTTATTTTATTTATTTTAATATCTATAAATGTAATAATAATGTAAATGTAACGTGTGTGTTCTTTTTGGATTCATGTGAAAAAAATTGTTGTAGGTGTCTAAGAATAGGTAACAAAACACATTTCAAACATTTTTAGAAATGTCTATCTGTTTGTATGAACACGTATCATTACTAAAGTTCTGGGTTCACAATAAAACCACATCCAGAAAATCATAAAGCGTATCTTCAAGAATAATTTAGTATTTGTTTTATTGAAATTGGTCTACTCTATCAAAAGTTATTTTAATGGCGACATTACGACGATTAACTCTACAGCACTCCAGTTTTTGTATAATATTTTTTTTTTTATAATGTTTTTAAATGAAAAAAAAAACTTAATAGCTCCTATGGATTATTTAACAGCCTTTGGTTTTGAACAAATGGCCTGACACTGTTTTGAAGTTTCATCATTGATAGAAAATTTCAAATAACTGCCATCTCTTAACAACTGTAGAAACTAATTTTTCACCAGAACTACAGTGTTACATTTTTTGTATACTAATTATTCGTCTAATAATTTATTTAATTTAAAAAGACAAAATAATGGCATGTATGGACCATTTAAGATTTTAGATGTAAACAAATGGCAGTACTTAAAATATGCATTATTACTGTTTTGAATTATCATCTTTTTTTAACTTACGCAATACTTGTCAGTGGGGCAACTACTGGCACACGGCGATAGAGGGGTACCAGGTATTAGAACCCGGTGGGTGGCACTCTTCATGGATAATTACTATGAGACTCTCGGTATAAGCTTCTGCACAGTAAGTCCCCGGAACTGCATTGCGATCTCGCCCGGTCTCGCCAAGCTGATAAACAGGAGCACATCTAGAATAGCAATGAAGCGAAAAGCCTTTGACGCTTTGCCCGTGACCATGGTAGCGGGTCTCACATGCAGGCTAGTGCGAATCAAAAACAAGATTATAGCACTGCTTGCATGGGCGAACAAAACGCCATTTCCACGGGCATATATATTGCTATCCCGAATCGGTGACGTGGGATTAAGCGAACACATAACGTCTCGCAGGATCAGCGTCGACGCTATGGCAGTCGCATATGAGAAGGGGGAAGTAGCAGATTTACTGGGCTGCATGAGCGCATTGATGTATCACGAGATAGTTGCCTACGAGAACAGAGGCGCTAGCCTGCACTTCTTGTTACACGAAAAGTCTCCAGGTAAAAACCCTACCTACAATACAGGGAAACCAACTTTCGATCTCGGGTACGTCGAACCAAGCGGAGCCGAACGATTACAGGCAAAAATAACAGCCGAACGAACAGAGGCCACAAAAACATCAGGAGAAGGTGAACCACAGAAACAAATATCTTCAGAAATAACATAGATGATCATGTCTCAATCTCATAAGTATACTAGAAATACAGAGCAGGAAGCAATAGACCGTCTTCGAAGGAGAGCTGCAAAGGCTAAATCCAAACCGCTGCCACAGAAAACCAGATCGGACATCGGGCAAGTCATCCCACCTATTCAAATTCCTGTCACAAAACCACTGGATCACATGGAAAATGCTATACTCGAATTCAAAGCCATACTCGAAGCCACGATTAAGGTCAACACACTTACGTGTAGACAAATCCTAGAGGTCTGCCATCTGGGAATCGTGGCCTTGAGAGATGCTAGAGTAGAGGAAGCGGAGGCGGCTATCTACAACAACGGCTCTGCCCAAGTCATAGCAGGAGTAATGACGGGTAGCTACATGACCGCTTACAATTCCACCAGTGGTTTCGTACTAAGGAAAGAGAACGAGACACGGGAAGCACCTCAGCCTCAGATGTTCGAAGCGGCCCCGGAGGATCCAATAGTAGTAGTCGCTCGGTACTCAAGAATCATGCTGGGGTAAAAAAATACTCGATAGTGTAAAAACTACTTCGAGGGTTCTAAATCCAGCAGTGGTAGAATGCACTAAAACAACATCTAAGATCAGATGGACGAACGGGTTTCCCGGCTGTGGAAAGACTACGTGGTTGATTAAAAACTTCGATGTGGAGAGAGACGCTGTAGCGACTACCACAACCGAAGCGGCAAAAGACCTACAGGAGAAACTGGTGCAGGCACACGGCAAAAAAGCAGAAAAGCGTGCGCGCACCATGGCGTCCATATTGGTGAATGGTTTCAGAGAGCATGATAAACGTCCAGGGTTAATCGTGGGTGAGACTCTCCTGAACCATTTCGGGGCAATCCTGACTGCCGGTCGGTTGCCGGAAGCAAACGAAATTCTCCTCATTGGAGATATCAACCAACTACCCTACATCGACCGGGAACATTTATTTCGGATGGCATATACCAGACCAACGGCCGTAGCCAGTATTGACAAACAGCTCACTTGCACTTACAGGAACCCGATGGATGTAGCCTATGCACTGAGTCAAGTATACAACGGTATATATTCACCGAAACCGATAGTAAGATCTCTGAGCATCTGGGGCTATCAGGGCGTACAAATACCCTCACACACTCCCGATACTCTCTTCCTGGTACACACAGAGGAGGAGAAAAAAGCCCTGATAAAAAAGGGCTACGGGGTAGGGGAAGCATCGCGCGTTCTGACAGTCCATGAATCCCAGGGACTGACCATCAAATCGGTGGTGATCCTGCAAACAAAGAGCAGAAGGGTACTAATCCACGATAGCGTTTCACATGCTATAGTGGCAATATCTAGGCACACCGACACCTGTGCCTACTATACCGACGTGACTGACGACGCGATAAGTAGGTTCATTCGTCGGGCCGTGGACGCTCCGGCACGGACAACCTAAAATGGCCATAAAGAATGGAAATGCAAACGCTATAAAAACAGTAACGTCATTAAACCAAAAATAGTTAATGATAATTAAACAGTTAAAATTTAATAAATTAAAAATAATAATTAAAAAAAATATGCTCACGGATACGATTTTTACGTAAAAAAAAAACTACATATAAGCAAAAAAAAAGGTGCGGACCAAGAGTCTGCAGAATAGAACAAACTAAAAAAAGTATCATTTTTGATGGAAAATTTCATATAACTGCCATCTCTTAGCAACTTCAGGAACTACATTTTCATTGCAGTTAACTCTATAACATTTCTTTTTTGTATATTAATTCTTCTAATAATACTATTAAAATCATTGTTCACAGTTACTTTCTTTTGTTTTTGGTTTTTAGTATATGCTATTCAGGAATGTCATTTCCAGACATCTATATCGTTGACATAGCATAGTTATTGAACCATAATATTCTTTTGATAATAGATCCTGCTTGACTTTAGTATTTGAAGCTACTTCACGTTAAAGTGAAAATGTGCTTGGAGCCTCATTTCACAACATAACAATAGCTATATCTACAACAATAAAATTATCTTTAATATCGTAACTCTTTTTATATATGTTCGACGCGTCGTTAACTATTTTAAATATATAATGTATAACAATATTCAACGAGAATATAGATGGCGGTATAAACAATTTTCACAAATGTAGTACGTATAGTAATGGATAGGTGGCGTTAAATTCAAATACGAATAAAAGTATCTGCAACTAAATTTAACTTTCGTAGTGCCGTAAAATTCATGTCAAACAAATCGATAAAATATTTTAAGGTCTTATTATAAAATCTGAATAATATTTGGATAATCGCCTGAATACATAATAGTCTTTTAGCAACTAAGTTAAAAAATCCGTAGTCGAGCTTTGTAGGTATATTCTACCTATTTCTACTACTTTGTTCTACATCACTTGTAGTTTTGCTGTTTTGCTAAAAAGTCTATTTATTTTATAATGATTTTAGTTATTGTGGTATTTTAGAAGTTTTTAGAGATGGAGATTAGATCTCTAACCACCACATTTTATTTAAATGAATTTTATTCTAACTCGATGGTATGGCAAAAGCACAACTTTTGCGTACGGCAATTTATTTCATACTAGAATGTGCGGTACAATGCTTTAACTTAAATAGAAAGTCGGTCGAAGGATTATGACGCTGACGCGTTGATCATGGAGATTGGCCATGTGTGGCCATTTTAAAAAGAGTGTGTTTTAACCCATTGTTTTCAAGTGGATTCTTATCGCTCGTGAAGCGTTTGAATGTACTAGCCTACTATCCTATTTCTTAGGAAAGTAGACTAGTTATACGCTCGCTACAGTATAAATACGAATTTCAATGTGTAGCTAGCTATTTATGGTTGCTCTTGGATGTCTAGAGAAGCTAAGGAATGCAAGCAGAGCAAGCGTAAAACGCTCATCTTTTGATCCACTTTTTTATTCCTGGTTGTCTTTTTAGGAGTATTCTGGATTACCGAACTGCGTTCTCTATCTTGGGATTGTATAACAGCTCTGGCATATCTGTTCGAAGTAATGCAACTTATAATTGGATTAATTCTCTGATAGAGATATCTCTTTGGATACCCACCCTTTTTTACCATGGGGAAATCCCTAATAGATACCCATCTCGTGGGACAGCTGAGGATGGATTATGTCTGGTTTGCACGGACTAAAAGCCCATGGTGCCTTCATGCACCTTATTAGCGGGGGAGCAGGGACTGCCGACTGGCACTGCGTCTGCTCCCCGGTAGGTATTGGTCCTTCATCAGTGGCCACGTCACAATCGAGGGGTCAAAATCGCAGATCCCTTAGGGGAAGGCGAGAGTTGCCTTCCTCGACGATCGTAGGAGGTGCATCGGCATCGGCACAATGCGTCTCAATCACAAGGGCCTGTGCAGATATTCTGCATGGGCGACAGACGTGCCCGTGTTCATAGTCCGCAGGCCTTTTTTATGGCAGCCTGAGGTCATTGTTAATCCTGCGCTGCCGTGATCGTTGACCGCGGGAGTTGAGCTGGCTTGTCTGCTCCGTCTCCCTCTTCGCCTCTCTGCCCCCCTTGCCCAAGAATCATACTTGATCAAGAGTAATCACTTTTAGAGGTGGTTATTTAATTTAAAAAAAAAAACACTTCATTCTTAAATACATTTTATATTTAATATTTAAGATACATAGTTTAACACACACATGTATAAGATAAAATAAAGATGCAACAATTATATATAATGTATGCGCGATGATATACGCAGGGTGTTATGTAGTTTTATATTATAGGAGGCAAACGAACAAGTGGGTCACCTGATGTTAAGTGACCACCAGCAACACCAGCGGAGTCGCAAGTGCGTTGCAAACCTGTATTTGGAGAGAATGGGGAGAGAGAAGAGGAAAGGTCGGTCTCCGGCACTCTTACTGTCCGAACAAAACGCTACACTGTAAACATTGTTACTTCACGTCAGTGTTTCTGTGGGTCGGGTTTTAGTACCCCGGATGAGCTGACCCGGTCATGCTGAAATCAGCAATAGCTTCAGCGTGGCTCTACCACCTACCACCTACCCTCTACCCTTGGAGAATGTTCGATATAATTTATATATTTTAAACATTCTGTTATGGTGATTTAAAAACATAATAGCTGTGTTTCTCGTGGTTTCCAATTACCCTCTTAGTTCTAGATTTGTCGTCAAATTTCGTAAAAGTGTGTTGCTGTCTATGATTCAATTCATATCGTTGTTTGCTTCAGTAGTAGCTTCAATTATTTGCTGATCTTGTATTGATTCTATATTATTGCCCGCGTCTTGTTACAACCAAACCACCAAAATGAATGTTAAATGATACGATATAATGTTAAAATTCCGATAAATATTGTTAGTAGATTTCCCATCTGAAACAAACAATATATCAGCTTAAAAATACAATCGGTAAAGCAAATAATTAGAATATTTTCATTCTCAATTACAGAGAAGATAGTTCGGTGGTAATTTCGCTAAGAGCCTTTAAATTCCGCTTAGTGTAAGCGTCGTAATGAGAAATGTAACGCTTGGCTGTACTAGTAAATACTTTTGCTTGAATCTCCAAGTAATTAACGGTTTATCCATCACAAAACTGGGATATACTGTGTTAAAATGTTGCTGAATATAATTGAAAAGTATTTATGTCAAAAAAATTGAGCCGTCAAGGGTCCTCTGGCAGATGTGAAACATCAAAATTATTTTTTATAAGTTATATGCATAAAAGAATAGATTACGATTACAGGAATCAGTTGTCATAATGAAAAGATAAAGCATTATAAATCTATTTCATAAAATAAAGACCGTTTATTTATTGTATTACCTATTGTATTTATATGTATTGTATTCATTTTTATTAAATAATAATTCAAAAAATTCAACTAGACGCAGGCGCGGTGTATTTGGCGGCATTTATCAAAGGGAACTAGGTTGTCGGCGTGTGCCACATAGCACTAGTAGAACTAGTAGCCGACAAAGCAATCTGAATTTTATGTTTATACAGATATGGTTGCAAATGTTTTTGAGTATTTCGTTAATAGTGCAAAGTTCATGTTTTGCATCGCCACACTAACAATAAGGTTTACCTTCCGCCTATACATGCTTCACATCAAAATAAATTTTCTAGTTTTTTTTTATCACACCGAAGTTTTACAAGGTTCTGGAGTTATAGTTCTGATTTTGTGTAAATTGTTATGTATATCAAAAGATTTATAACAAAAGGTTTTGGATATACGTGGATTATTATAATCTAGGATAATATTCTGAATTAAATTTTTTCGAAATGTCTACGCTATTGACCCAGCAAGGTCTTAACAGCTTCACCGGACTAATTAAACGAGTTATATCATCCTTATCTAGTATATCCAAATATATTACCTGCCGATCCTCCAATAGAGATTTTACTTTGGTAAACATGTCAATCCAACACAAGTTTTTCTTGTAGTTGAGCTCTCTCCAGAATCTTCTATAGTTTCCAATTGAAATATTTCATCTGAAACAAGATTGTACATCATTTTATGAATCTGAGAAGCAATGATAGTGCATCTAGTTATAATATTAGCGCGAATATTTTAATAAAATCAAAAGAAAATAAGCAAATAAAATAATTTCATAATTGTATTCACTGAACGTCAGCCTCGTTATGAAACGATAAAGCGATATCACAAAAGAGACAAACATATACATTCACACGATTAAACGTGCGAGCGAATGAGATAGAATACATTATACATTGTTTTTTTATATTAACTGCACACATAGATTATTCTGTAAAGAAATATATTACATACAGAGTGGAGGTGATGTTGAATTTGGAAAAAAATATTCAAGATACAGGTTTGAGACGTATATTTGAAATAATGTTAATGTATAATCATTGGAGTCCATACCGTTATCTGCAATAAATCCGTCAAAATTAAATTCAGGTTATAAAAATGTACGCAGTCTGTGTTAAACAAATTGAAAACTTGAATTAAAGCCAACGAATATCCAATGGTTTACAGAGAGACCAAATGCAATATCTACACCTGTAATCTATACTAATATTATAAAGAGGTTTTTTTTTTTTGATATGACTACGCTATTGACCTAGCAAGGTCTTAACAGCTTTACCGGACTACTAAGGCGAGCGCTTAAGGCACTCAGCCGATTTTATTTTTGGCAACTAGCTCAAGGGTGCACGGCACACCTCGGCTTGGCTGTTGCCTGTTGCATGCAAAATCGCGACCTATCTTAGCTAACCTAGCTAACTATTCATATATGTATGAGTTGTTGAAACGTATATGTGTACCAAGCATACACGTCTCAACAACTCCTCCATATATTTATTATCGGAAAATTGAGAAGTTTTCAGTTCGATAAGGGAAAAAAAGGTAAACCCTACCAATTTCACGTGTAGGCGTGTAGGCGTGCACGTGTGTGGGGGTGATCGTGTAGTGTTGTAGCGGTGATGTATATTTGTGTGTCATCGTATCGCGCAAGCTATTATAAAGAGGTAAAGTTTGTGAGTTTGTGACGTTGTGGCGTTGTAGGGGGTAATCTCAGGAACTACTGGACCGATTTTTCAGTGTTATTTAGCTTATTCGTCGAGAATGGTTATAGGCTCTATATCATCACGCTAAGGCTATTAGGAGCGGAGTACAGAAGAGAAATGTTTCAAAATCAGGATGTTTTATCATTTTAAGAGCTTCTGCTGCGTGTTAGCGTTAACCCAAAGTACCTATTTCTCGCGAACGAAGTCGCGGGCAGAGGCTAGTAAGAATATAAATCTAACGTGTTTGTACTTTTAAATTTCTCTAAAAAAATGTTGCAGCTTTCTAGAAATAAGAAATAAAATAAATTTCAATAATTTTTAGTAATGTCTGTCTGTATGAACACGCGTCACTGCCAAAGTAGGTACTACTGCATTTATAATAAAACCTTATGAAAATCATAAATCATATCTTCTAGTAACATTTAGTCTTTGTTTCGTTAAAATCGGTTCGGTCTATCAAAAGTTATAGTATAACGTGTGGAAGAGGTGCGTGGAGTAAAACACTGTTTCCAGACGGGAGGATTTATTACGAGAGAGAGAGAGAGAGTTACAAATAATATGCACCGTACTGAACGGGTATATCTCAACAAAGGTGGAAGTACACAAGCACAGTGACGTAATCTCTATTACCACGTCACTAAGACGTCTCAACAAGGGTGAAATCGTATAGCGTGCGAAGTAGTAGTCCCTACCCGTCGGGGCCGTCTCTGCCTACCCTGGTGTGGGCGGGCGAGGGTACTGTACCGAGGCTGTGCCTCTTGCAGTGATGTCACTCGCGGTGTATGACTATACACCTGTCATTTGGGTTTTTCTCGCTCAGTTCTTGAGCGGTTGGTTTCTGTATTTTCTAGGTTTTCAATTGTCTTGGTTATCTTCTACAATAGCCAGGTTTCTCGGGGATGGTTTGTAGCTTTTGTCAGGCGGTCTCGCGTGTAGCGGAGCAATTCCCTTGATGTAAGGTGAGCTCGACGCATCCGCCCGCCTGAACATAGCTGTGGCTGTCCTTTTGATGAAATCGTCCAGTCCTTCCCATTTAAGGTCGCGCGCAATGGTTGCGTTGCGCACGAACCGGGGAGCTCCTGTTATAGTCCTAAGACTTAGACGATCTTGTGCCCTTAGCCTCTCCTTCTGATACTCCGACAGGTATGCGTACCAGGCCGGTGCCGCGTACGTTAGACGGGATCTAATATAGGTTTTATAAGCCCCGAGCTTCGTTCGCAGAGGGAGCGAAGATGTTAGCACGGGCTTTAATTTAGCCCGTGTCGCTCGAACTCGACCGATAATGAAGTCGGTGTGGTTCTTGAACCTCAAGAGACAATCAATGTGTACTCCCAGGTACTTGGCCTGCCTCAACCATGGCACGCTTTTCCCCTGTAGGAGTAGTGGCGGCGGATACGGGATTGCACCCGTGATGAACGCCTGTGTTTTGTCAACATTGACCGTCACTCTCCACCGATCTAGCCAGTCCGGCAGAGCCGCTAAAGCCGACTTTAGCACGCAGGTACAGGTAGTCTGCGGCGCATTTTTTATTCGCGGAAACCGCAAAATACGCCGCATCATCTGCGTACAACGCAAGCTCTGCCCGGCCGACCCGGGGAATGTCGTCGGTATATCGAGCATACAACACAGGCGAAAGGCAACTGCCTTGGGGCACCCCAGCGCGTACCCGGCGTTTCGTGGAGGGTACCCCCTCAACCGCCACTACCACTCGGCGGTTTCTCAGGAAGGAGGCGATGATGCGCACCAGTCTCAAAGGCGCGGACAACGTCAACAGCTTGTAGAGCATGTCCTCGTGCCATACTCTGTCAAACGCCTTTTCCATGTCCAAGTAGACTGCTGCAAAGTACTGCCTGTTGTTGGTACTGGCCGAAATTTTATGTATCACTCTGCAGAGTTGAAGCGTCGTAGAGTGCTCACTACGAAACCCGAATTGTTCACCCCTAGGTGGTAGATGGGGTGTCAGGAATTGTAGCAACAACTTCTCGAACACCTTTGACAAGGTGCTCAAGAGCGTTATGGGTCTGTAGCTATCTGCTTTCCGGGTATCCTTCCCGGGCTTGGGAATCATAATAACCCGTCCGAGCTTCCATCTGTCGGGGAAGTGCCCCGAGCGTAGTATCCCGTTGAACAGGCGCGCCATTGCCGCGACGGTTTTGAACGGCAAATGGCGCAGCGCTGTGTTTGTGATACGGTCCGCGCCCGGGGCCTTCTTCGGCTTCAGCGTCTGGATAACGCGTCGCACCTGAGACGGCGAGACGAATGTCGGATCGTCTTGCAGGTCGATTTGCGTGTCCAGCTTCTCTCTCACTACCTCGGTCACCATACTCTCGTGTTGTAGATTCCGGATCGGATTTGGAGTGAATTGATTTTCCAGGAAATCTGCGAAAATCTCTGCTCGTTCACTCGCACGGAAGTGTAGGTATCCGTGGGCGTCGTATAGAGGTCTGATTGGCGTCTTTTCGGCAGTCAGTTGTTTACATAGACGATGAATTGAGGGTTGTTCATCGCCTATAGAATCAATATGACGCTCCCACGTTTCTGTTGCGTGGGCGTCTAGCGCACTCTTGACGTGCTCAGCCAGGCTATTCAGCCGGGTTTTCTGCAACGGGCATCTAGTTCTCTGCCACTGACGTCGTAGAGCCCTCTTTTCCGCGATGAGATTCACGATGCGGGCGGGTAGGGAGTACCTATCCCGCCCGCGATCGGTGCGTGACGGTGTTATTGTCGTCGCGTTATGGAGGGCATCTGCAATGCAGTCGCTGAGATCAGCCACCGCCTGCTCTACTTCCTCGGCCGTTCAGGTAGGTGACGACCGTGTGTTATTGTAGAGCAAGTTGTTGAAGCTCGCCCAGTTGATTTTTCGGTAGCTGTCCGGTATTACTGAACGAATTGGCGGATTTTCAACCGTCAGTAACACCGGTCGGTGGTCCGATGGGAGGTCCGACATTACCTCCTGAATCGGTGATGATCTCAGGCCTTTGTGGACGATTATGTCGATGACGTCTTCGGAGTTGTAACCATAGTGAGTGGGTTGGTCGGGACCCTCTACACTATAGTCATGAAGTGTGGCATCGTCATATATCTCTCTTCCTTGTGGGCACGTGTGGGAGGAATTCCACCAGGTGTGCTTAGCGTTGAGATCTCCCGCAATTAAGGTCGGGCTCTCGGTATTCAGCAATTCGCGCAGTTAGTGCACATCGATCTGCGCGTTCGGCGGTTTATACGCAGCGTATATGCGCATTTCTTGACTGCCGATTGATATTAGTACACCAAGAACGTACATGGTGTTCAATTGTTGATAAGGTATCTCTTGGTGTATAATTTTGCGTCGGACAAGCACCGCCAAGCCTCTATAGGCCATGCCTGTATCGGTCTTCTCGTCCTTGCGATAGACGTGATAGTTAGGGATGGCGTACCTCTCGCCGTCCTTGAGCATCGTCTCCGATATAAGCATAATATCTATGCTATGCTCACGAAGAAAGTGGGCGACCAGTCTCCTTTTCTTCGTGAGTGACTGCGCGTTCCAGTGTACAATTTTAAGTGCATTAGCCATTGGTCTGGAATAGGGTTCGAAGCTTCTCTTTGCACAGTTCACGGATGTCTTGGTCCTGTGCATTGACAAAGACATTCATGTAATACTCGAAGTCCGCTTTCCTTCCGCTTGAGTCCACTGTCGACGGCTGGTTCGTCGTAGGCGGTGCGGGGGCGGTACTAATTGTATTTTTTGCTTCCTTTTTCTTTGCCGTTTTTTGCTCATTGAGACTGAGCCTCTCACTGGAGCGTCGTTCGCCGGTGCCATTAGGCTGCCGGTTGCCGTCGCTTTGATCATCTGCGTGGGCGGGGCCATGTCTCCCGTCTTCCGTCCGCTTGTCCCGGAGCGGGCGTCAGTGCCTGCTCGTTTATTTCGCGCCTCGCGCTTGAAAACTGGGCATTGCGTAGCGTTGTTTGCCGTGTGAGGGCCCCCGCAGTTAGCGCAGGTGGCCGGCTCCGATAGTGGGCGGTCGCAGTCGCGCGCGAGGTGAGGCCCCCCGCAGCGCACTGTTATACCCTAACCATGTACCCTTATATGCTGACCTTTCTCCGACACCACAGATCTTACCCCTTCCTATCCAGTACCTTTCTCAATACCTAGCGTCAGCATTTCCCGAGTCCTAACACGCTCCACGTTACCACCCAGTCAGTCGTAGTTCATTCCCAGTCTCGGTCCACAACACTCTAAATCCTTATAATTCAGTGTAAACAATTCTTCTAATAATAAATATATAATTAATCAAATAAATCTTTTTTTTAAAAGGGATTTTTTAAGATCCCTATAACATTTTGGTGGCAGCGGTGGGATACCGGGTTCTCGTATATGTATATATCCCGGTAACGCCCCGAAATTCGTAATGGACCTTTAATAATAATTCAATAAATTCCAATATAAATAATATCATAAAGTGCACAATAAACTAATAAAAGTATCCAAAATTATAAGTGTCCTAAAAAGTGTCAAAAGTGTCGAAAAGTGCCAAAAGTGTCAAAGTGTATTCAGGGTCATCTCATAAAGTACCCTAAGTTGCCGTTGTTTCATAGAGCCTTACAGGGGCTCTGCACTAATAGTGGTGCACTCACCGGTGACTACAGTGACCACAGCGGTTACTGTTACCACATCCCGATCCTGCATCAATCAAGGACATCCAAGGCCTAATTCGGCACACAACCGTGTGCATAACAAACATGAAGATTATCCTGTAAGTGACTATTTTACTTTGCTTCAAATGTGCCCATAGTGACTTCAAGATCCAGTGAAATCCAGTGTTTATTTTAATATGTTCATATCTTTATAAGATAATTAATTAAATTAGTTATTAACAAATTATATTCGTAAACATCGTATTCATCCTAAGACCACACAGTCGCGCAACCGTGTTTTGAATTCCAGCGTCTCTTATCTCTATACCGGGAATTACGTTGAGCTCCCGATTAGTAATAAACATATAACGTTACGCCGGTCTACTTAGTAGGTAGGCAGGGTAATAAATGCATTATTTATACTTCTCAATTATTTTCGTTTATATTTTATTGTAAATTTTAAATTATTAATATTCAATGGTAATGTCTACAAGGAAACAAGAAGAGATGAAGGCCGCGACTGAATCCGAAAAAGTACCGTTAAGCTTTTTACTTAAATTTATTAAACCCTACGATGGATCACGAGAACGGTTAAACGCGTTTATAAATAACTGCAACAATGCATATTCATTGGCAGACGATAATCAACAAGACCTTATTTTTAAATACACACTGTGTCAGCTAGAAGGTAAAGCGGAAGCCGCATGTTCAATCAAAGAATTCGGAAATTGGAGTAGCCTAAAAGAATTCCTTAAAAACCAATTCGGTGAAAGGAAACATTACGCTCACCTCCTAACTGATCTACAGGATTGTAAACAAAGTAACAACGAGTCAGTAACCCAATATGCATTGCGTGTAGAAACATGTTTATCTCAATTATTAACCGAAGTACAAATTTCCAATACCAAGGCAGACGAATTGGCTGGCCGTTTGGCAGCTATGGAGGATTTAGCACTACACATATTTACTATAGGATTACACCCGAGAATATCTAACATTTTAAGAAGTAGAAACCCTCAAAATTTAAATGATGCAATAAACTTAGCCGTCTCTGAGGAGAAAATCCAATAAATTATTTACAAAAGCACACCGACAAAACCAAAACAATCTGAACCGATTTATAAGCAACATAGTAATGATAATTTCCGTAACCCAAGGCCATGGACGTCGGGTAATAAACGTCCACCCGTAGCTTTTTGCCGATATTGCAAAAAGATCGGACACATGTTAGAAAACTGTCGCTTACGTGAACACAATAATAAGAAATATGGAAACGGGCCACAACCCCAACCTCATGGTCAAACCACATTTGACCATAAACCGAGATTTCCTTATAACACTAATCCGCGTGTAAATCACATCGGAACTTCAGATGATCCGAAACCACAAGACGTTAATGAAATTCAAGACGATTTCGAATATCGACACAATGATTATTTGAACGAATAGGCGCCCCGTCTAAGTGTCGTACGGGACGTTTACCACGTAAAACCGACACAATCAAGTCCAAATATCCTGATGGTAACTACGATAATATAAACCATGTACCAGTCTTAAAAAAGACAACTGTCGATGTAGATCATAATTCAAAACCTACTAAACCAATTTCAATTCAAAACCGTAAGTCCGAATCCAAAACCAGGGAAATTAAGTTAAAAACTAGTGATCCGATTGAAACTTCAGAACCTTCTACGGTTCACGAAATTAATATAAAGAACCGATTCTTACCCTGGATAACCATCAAAACCTCGGTGTCTAGTAAACCCTTGTCGCTTCTTGTCGACACTGGAGCCGGCATATCTTTATTAAAAAAATCTTCCGTGGAAAAAATGCCACACTTATCAGAAACCAAGGTATTAGTCAAGGGGATAACCCCTCAGCAACCCATCAAAAGTATGGGCGATTTCCGACTAGCCTTGTTTCTCGAAAAAGATGAGCCTCTCGGCCATCGATTCCATATCCTTGACGGAATAAACATACCATATGATGGTATCATAGGTAATGACCTATTCGAAAAGTACAAGTGTAGGATCGACTACAGTACTAAATCTATTGACATAAATGGAAATGTTCTCCAATTACAATTTAAAGAACCACAGTATATTATTCCTCCTCGATCGGAAGTAATAATAGAATGTTCAGTGACGAATCCAGAACTAAAAGAAGGCATTGTTGTTGATCAACACATTGCTGATTCACTCCTCGTCGCGAATTGTATTGTATCTGTAAAAAACAATAACCGTATTAATACTACTGTTCTTAATGTATCAGACGATCCTATTCCTATATCATCAAATTTACTGTTTACACTTAATCCTATTAATTATAATGAATTCCGAAAATTAAGTAACACTCACCCATCTTGTAATGATAGGACCAAAGAGGTGCTTGACCAATTAAGAACGTCCCACTTAAATTCCGAAGAGTCAGATGCATTGTTCGAAATTTGTTCCGAATTCTCAGACATATTTCATTTACCTGGTGATAAGTTGACAGCTACCGATGCTGTAAAACATGAAATAAATACTTCCTCTTCGCAACCTATTAACGTCAAATCATATAGATAGACAAGTGCGAATTTCTACGCAAGGAGGTGGCATATCTCGGTCATATCATTAGCGACCAAGGTGTGAAACCTAATCCAGAGAAAATAAGAGCAGTCAAAGAATTCCCTGTACCGAAGTCTTCTAAAGAAGTAAAATCCTTCTTAGGACTAGCATCGTATTATAGAAGGTTCATATCCGATTTCTCCAAAAATGTAAAACCCTTAACGTCACTGCTAAAAAAAGATATTCCCTTTATCTGGACCAACTCACAACAACTAGCATTTGAACAATTAAAAGAAAAACTAATCACCGCACCAGTATTAGCATATCCCGATTTCAATAAACCGTTTGTACTGACGTGTGATGCCTCAAACTTCGCCATCTCAGCTATACTTTCCCAGGGCGAAATTGGTAAGGATAGGCCCATAGCTTATGCATCAAGAACACTAAACAAGGCCGAATGTAACTACAGCGTGACCGAAAAAGAGTGCCTCGCCATTATATTTGGCGCTAAAACATTCCGACCTTATCTCTTCGGTCATTGTTTTACTATAGTGACTGATCATAAACCGCTGAACTGGCTTTTCAACTGCAAAGACCCAGGTTCCAGGCTCGTTAGATGGCGCCTGAAACTGGAAGAATATGATTACAGTATCCAATATAAGAAAGGTAAATTGAATTGTAACGCGGATGCACTTTCGCGAATTCCAATTAATAATACTATTGATATAAACCCTGTTCAGGAAGATACGTATACTGCTCCTGAAAATCAACATGACGAATTACCTGTAGCAGAAAATCCAAGTATAGACCCATTAGAATGTTTAAACGATGATGATTCCTATACAAAATGCCTAAAAACTCTCAGTAATAAAGAATTTAAATCAAATGTAAATATTCATGAACATAGTAGCAGTATTTTAAATTGTAAAAGTAAGATTATTGTAATCCCAACATCCATAGACATGGATGAGTCTAATCACTTTATC
>JACEII010000432.1:47656-60692 GCA_014332785.1 Antheraea mylitta | reverse complement strand
GCAGTAAAGTTCTGGATGTAGTATGTATAGTCCATGGGGTAGCGGAATGAGGCTTCCATCGATTCCACTACGTAATCCTCAACACCCTTGTTGGTGAAACCAACTAGGAATTCTACTGGGAATCCGGCTTGAAGGTCTGCAGAGAATAACAAAACATATAATATTATATCTTTGATTGCACATTTCTATCCACTAAAGTAATATTCATAATTATTATGCAATTTTGGAGTCTCTTTATAAGAACACAAGCTTCTTAGAAAAGATGAGTGACAAATTACAGTTATTTTCAGCCCAGTCCAGTTGATACACTCTCATTTTAAAGAGAATGCACTGGCAAACCTTTTGCATGTAAATTGCTATATAAGACAATATATGAAAGTGGTTATTGCATTTTCCCATGATGTATTCAATCCGTAGTCATTAACTAAACAGATTTTTTAAAAATAAGATTTTGATTAATCAATCTCCATACTCTTGGGGATGATATGGCCAGAAATTAAAATGACAATACACACCATAAATATCCTACTATTAAGTATATTTTCCAAGAGCTTAATTAATAATGAAACTAGAAAAGGCTATTACAAATTTTAAAAAGGAGTAATCAATTGTCATGTTGATTTTTCCACTAAACAGATAGGCCTATGGTATAGAGAGAAAGTTTCTAAACTCGTCAGATGTACCCACAATTTCCTTTAGTCTCAGTTTGTAGGGCTACCCTAATAAAGAAAGATAATTAATTTCTAACTACTGTGTACATGAACTCTGAAACTCATATTGATACACATAGGGATTGGAAACTGGGAACAAGTGTTCACTATTCCACTTGTAGTAATCATATGGCTACCATACATTTTCTTTCACATATTGCAGTGTTTAGCACATAATTTACTGAGCCAGTATTTACCACATTAACATGAAGGTGGTGGCTCGTCAGTAACATTATTATTCTGTCATATTAACACAGAAAATACTAACTAAGGGCCTGTTGGCAGTCTTTGCATATTAGCTTTCTATGAGAGAAATGAACCTGAATGAGGAATGGATTTAAATGAGATAATAGCTAATGTTCAAAAGGGGAGCTTTGCATTAAAGATTGAACACAATAGCAATTGAAGAGGAAATTATTTGTTTCTAAAGAACGAAAGAAGTAATGATATGCGTATTCAGGTGAAGTTGTGAAGACCTAGTAAGGCCGATAGCGTAGTCAGTTCGAAAAAAAGAAAAAAGTAATGATATCTCTAAGTTAGAGTATGCCTGTAGCCAATACACATTTTTTTTTAATTTTTTATATAGTGACTGGGCTAACATATCCCAGTCGGTGGGTTTCCTCTGCTGTGCTAGGCAGACACCTTTTTTAAATTCAGGTGATTAACAACATTTTATATTTTTGATTTTTTGGGTTTTCATCATCATATTATATATCAGCATATACTTTTATTATATCATTATTTTAGCCAAGTCACATTAGGTTGTACAGTCATCTATACTAATATTATAAAGAGGTAAAGTTTGTGAGTTTGTGATGTTGTAGGGGGTAATCTCAGGAACTACTGGTCCGATTTAAATAATTCTTTCAGTGTTTTATAGATCATTCATCGAGAATAGTTATAGGCTATATATCATCACGCTAAGACCAATAGGAGCGAAGCACAGATGAAAAATGTTTCAAAATCGGGATGTTTTTTCCTATTGAAAACTGCTGCATGTCAGTGTATTTATTCCACGCGAACGAAGTCGCGTGCAGAGGTTAGTTAATCATAAAGTGAAAATGTGATAAAATTTTAAAGATATAAAGGAAAAAGAAGTTAGTCTGGCTTAGGATAACCTACTGTCATAAAAAATTTTCAATTATTTGAAATCACAACCTATTATAACTTCAAACAATTTCTCACCAAAAATATTGTCACCATAACTGGTTACAGGTTTGGTAAATAGTATCATAGTTTCTACATCTTGTGATGACTTCACAACTGAATCATCATCATCACCGAGGGCATCTTCACCAACAACCTGGTTGTCTTCTCCTTCAATGTCGACTACCTCATCCAGTTCATCTTCTTCTGCTCTTGCTAGGATTGTATTTCCTGAAATATTATAAAAAGTAAATTAATAAGGCTTCTGCTTTAAAATAGTTTTAAGGCCTAATTTATCATCAAATGGCTACTACAATCTAACAAAGATAATCCATCAATCACCAATAATTGGTTAGTTGATGGCATTGTTCACATAATACAAACCAAATATTAATTCTCGCAGTGAAATCATCAACTTGCCTTCTGAGTTGTAAAAGAACATTTTTGGTGAACTTTTATAAGTGTAGATTAGAATCTCTTTAACCACACTGAGTGATATTGTTTCTCACAAATTCATCATAAATATGGAGATAGAGAACATTGTTTTGTATATAACTAAACCGAGTTAATACTCAATTTTGATGCAAAATTGAAAAAGAAGTTATCTGCAAATTCAGAGCTATTTTATTTATGAGATGGGATAGGATTTTATCTTTAAAATGTGTAATATTCTAAGAAAATATGAAGCCTGCCATATGTTACAAGGCTTAAACACATAAGTGTTTAATATTTTTATAAAAAGCATGTATAAAAGTTCATTCATTTTAAATAAAATTATGCATATTAGTATCTTTATATATATACTCTCATTATTTTTATTATATGGTTTGGGCAATAGGCAATTAATATTGGTAGTTGTATCAAAGATAGTTATTTTTTTCCATCTGCTTGATTGACCCAGCAAAGTCTTAACAGCTTTACCGGACCACTATCGGGGATAGTATCAGTGCTATCTCATGCCATATGGTGGTAAAGTCAATGGTAACAGGGAATTATATGTATCTATACAAATTAAATCTTGCATCTTTTCTATCTATATGTCATGATCATATATGGCAGCAATAAGTTCACTTGTAAAAAAATATTTAAACATATTGGACCAAATGAGAGCAAATTACAGAAGCTCTTACAAACATGATATTTTATGTTTACATTTACTTTTTTGATTTTATACGAGATGATTATAAATGGGAAATTAAATAAACATTTTTAAGTAAACTTGTACAATTTGACGCAAAATACATTTTGAGTGAAATAAAAGGCACGTCAGAAGAAAATAACTAATTTATAAATTAAAAAATAACCTCAAGATAACTTATGCGGTATGTAACTATATATTGAATTACTATATTCAAAGCTCTATTAAGAATATGTAATGATATATAACAATTGGGAATAATTCGTAGCGTAGTTATATTCATAATAAATGCAGTTATTTACACATTTTCTTTCAAGAAATATAACATTATGTATGCCACGTACTGTCCACTTACATCAGATATTATACTATTTATATAAGAATACTTACCATTTTGTAAACACAGCAATAAAGCTGGAAGTATTAAACACGATAAAAATAAATATTTCATTTTGATTTGATAATTTTGTACTAAAATGTTAGCGACTAATGTTGATGACTGTAGGCCATTCACTTTTTTCAGTTAAGGTTCCAAATAGCATAAGTTACTCGAGGCAAAATGCCAATTTTCACTCCAACTCGATTGACGTGGAATAATGTGTCATTAGAGATGTACCATATTGAAATATTTTACGGTAAACGAAACGATACGAAAAGAAAAATATGAATTAACAACGTAATTTGGTATTCAAATTTCAAAATAACTGATACAAAAAAGCTTATAAAACGATGAATAACTATAAATTGTAAGTTAACTGTACATTAAAAATACGAAGACTGCGGTCTATACTTATGCTGTAACATAATGTTGTGGTAAGTAATATTTTTCGTCTTACTAATATTATAGTTTTAAAGGATTCGATTAAAATGCCGCGCAAATGTATTGAAAGCAAAATATAAAATATTTTGTTATTACTGTAATAATATTATGTGTGTGGTGTATTCTATTTTAAGCGCCGTATTGTTAATTTTGTTTCAGTTATCTTTACTCAGATGAAAATTATATTAATTTGTTTTAGTAAAACACGACAAAGCTTCTTTCCGGTTTATTTCCTACGTTTATATTACCATTTGTCACCAGCAGGACTGTATGATTAAAGAATGAAAGTATTGAGTGACTAATAAAAAAAAATCATATATGTAAATATTTAACTTTCTTTTTTCGCAATGGAATTAACATTGATAATAATAATTTATATGCTAGAAGTCATTTGTTAGAGGTAAATATTCGACATAATTTTGAAACTTATTATTGTTGTTTAACTATGAAAGTGACTATTAAGAATAGTCTTCTTACTAGAGTTGCAACAAAGTATTTAGGTATATTGACAATATGAAATCAGTTTTTATATATCATTCAATGAGATCGATTTCGACTCGTAACTCGATTGTATAATATAAAAAAATGTTTTTGAGGCGGGATATGAATGTACGTGCACACAATGACAATTATAGAGGAAAAAAAATCTTACATTAGTAATATTTTTTATAGACCTAAGGCATAATTAAAAATAATTAAAAGATAAGGTAAGCGAATTTGTAGAAAAAAAAATGTTGCGATTAAACTCTTTCGTTTCTTCTCTGTCGAAAAGTGTTCTATAAGATCTTTCCTCGCGGTGGTAGTTATATAAGATATTTACAGTTTTAATTGCTTACAACTCACGACTTCATGTGATAATCTTGGCCTTGAATTTAAATACTAAGAGTTAAAGATAAGCAACAAGTTCTGTACTTTTTGAATTTATAATTTCACAAAGTATCTAGTGTGTTCACAATGATATTTTTCTTTAATAATATTTTTCCTTGCTATATAAGTATTAAATTATGTCTCATAATTATTTTTCAGCTACCATTTAATCAGCATTTCATATAATATAGTGATGCGCATAAAATGCGACGATGACACTAAACGCAATTGTGTCTAAATTCTTTTAAATAGATTGGTCCTCTAAGGTAAATGTTACATTTGAGAATTAGATATACGTCCGCAAAACTTACATAATATGGATTTAGTAAAAGACCGACATAAGCTAAATATTAAAAATAACAACAAACTCGTCAATTAATGTTTCAGGCTGACTAAGACCAGTAACAGTTTTTTTTTTGGTAAAACGTTAAAGTCGTAAAACATGTTACTGATTTGCCATTATTGCTTCATGACAATGCAGCACTACTCACACTTCCAATTTGGTATTCTTTGGATATCGTATATATAATGACTGTTTATTTATTCTATTACATAAATAGTATATTTTTTGAATACAAATATTCAACTAGGCGCAGGCGCAATGTATTTGGCCGCATTTATCAAAGGGCGCTACGTCGTCGGTGCATGCCGCGTAACGAGTGGCCTACAAAACAATTTAAATTTTATGTTTGTACAGAAAGGAATGAATATTGAGTATTTCTTTAATAGTTCAAAATTCGCATTTGTGTCGCCACGCCAAAATCAGGTTTACCCTGCGTCTATCGATGTTTCACATCAAAGTGTAGTTACATATTTATAACTATATAAACAGACCTTTAGTGTTTTACATATTGTCTTTTTATCTCTTCTTAGATAAGGGTATGTAGTTCTTGTTACAAACGTAGGTGAATGTGAACATTTTATTGCTTAGGGTGGTGCCTATCAGTACTTTAATTCAGTGGTAACATACAATTATATTGGAAATATTAATCTTCGAAAATGTTATTTTCGAGATATTGCTTACTTAAAGAGAATGCTGTAAGATTTTATTGTAATCAATTAAGGGCCCAGTGTGATTTCGTACCCAAAGCATATGTTGTAAGTGATAAATGTTTTTTACTCATGTTCGGTTCACAAAATTTTCTACCACAGTGTTTTTTAACTTGTGGGTCGCGATCCCCAGGGGGGTCACGAAGCCTCATTAGAGGGGTGGTGAAACTCTTATAGCGAGTCGCAAACGGTTGAGGTAGATACTGCAGTAAAAAAAAGACAAAATTTTAAAAGATTTAATAGGAAAAACGTTAACTAAAGGACATTATCATTTGCATTAAAGCAACAAAAAAAAAACTCATGACAACTTTGATGTATTTATCGAAAACCCTAATTATGAAATTGAATAAATATTTTGGGTTGAATACTTGTCACAAAATGAAATACATGAAAAAAAGTAACCGGTAGGGGGATCGCGTAATATCTGTTCATACTACAAGGCCGTGTCATGAAAAAGGTTGAAAAATAGTGGTTTTATAAGATTCGAATTTCAAATAAATTTTAATACATTGTATCAATTTTTTGTTCAGTAATTTGAAATGATTGCAGTTATTTTTATTAATTCGATAAATTGCGTGGTATTGGAATTATTATGTCGTCCCTCTCTCTCTCTCTCTCTCTCTCGGGATCCTATGTCCCCAAATTGTCGGACCAGGGTACAATGCTTCTCCATATCGATCTGTCGATGTCGTAGGTATTTACATATTCTCTCATAACGTCGAACATTAATGTTTTTATATTTATTCTACTAAAATAATTTTCCTTCAAAAATCATAAGCCATAGGCATAATTTTAATTACGTCATTCTAACACACTACGTTCCATCATTGTAAAAATGAAATAGCTTTTAAGGGAATAATATAAAAGAACAATTTGTATGAAATATCCATTCTAAATAAATGTTGTAATGTATCTGAAATCATTTAAGGGGCCTTCCAAATCTCAAATAGATTTAATTGAGCGCAACAACGTACCACCAGCATTAAAAGTCTTGTACAAAAAACCACTCAACCTGCACCATGGCCACATGCAATGGCTTTATGATCAGGAAGGTAGAAGATATCTGGATTTTTTTGGTGGAATTGTTACAGTATCCGTGGGTCATTGTCATCCGTGAGTACTATAAGTATTTCATAGCTTTCTTTGATGTTAGGAGTGTATAATATGGATAGAATGAGGAGTACATTATTTTTTTCTTGGTAAAGCAATAACTGTTTAAAATAGTATTCTTTGAATGTCTAGGTTACTGTTATTAAATGGAGAACTATGAACGTGTCTAATGTCTAATGCATGTTAGATGCATTAACCAATTCTGCTAATGATGTCCCGTATAACAATCCAAACAAAACACGATTAACCACTTACCACTTGGTTCGGAATCTATCTCCGGTCGTCGTTTATTTCTCTCACTTGTAACATATAGTCGTTACATATGGCCTGATCGACTCTGAAACCTGACAAACAAAAAGAGCCATTGTGGCATACCACAATGTACATGATGGTCACGAACCAACCGAGTGATTTTGCAGAGATCTTCTTCCATCGTGCTTGAATACTGAATATACATGGACTGACTTTGACACATAACACAGTCTAAGCATGTCACAATGGTTATAGATACGTACCAAACGGATGATATGCATGATTGTGTGTGAGTGTACCGTTTTCAAGCGTTTGTAGGTAGTTACCGTACTGTCCCGGGCTGTTACTAGAGTCAAATTTGAGGTAAGATAGTTTTGGTTACAGGTAGGGCGGAACTAAAAAATCCGTCATAATTTAACTGCCCTCGAAGTACGAGCTCCTAAATCAATCATATCACTGACCTCTAGGTCGCCTATCGCAACAATGTTTTTTTATCTCAAACTATGAACAAACAATTTAATTATAATAATAAATTATATTATTATTAATTAAATAAATAACTATAACTTTTTAGTAAAGTAGTTGCAGCTATGCGCGAGCAGATCGATACGCTTTGGCATACAACAAGCATATATCGTCATCCAAAATTCTATGAATACATTGAAAAATTGGCATCAAAGCTTCCGGACAAATTAAAGGTACATACATATTTAAGTCATTTTAATCACACAGCCTTTAAGATACCCAATGCACAGCCAGTGCCAAAAGAAGGTATGGACATAATCAAGACTATAGCTATGTATGTCTATGTATTACCTATTTGTAAAGCCGATAAATGTGCAGTATTAATATGGTTAGAAATAGAAACAATTATTGATTATATAAAAAATAATAGGGGGACTGGCCAATTTAGAATATGTTACTACATTCTAACAACGAATCACTTTTTATATAACCGACACGAGGTCGGACGGAGCTACCGCACACTACGACGGCCACCGAAACAGTGTGTCAACAGGTTTTTTTTTTTTGAACTGACTACGCTATTATGACTCAAACAATATATGACTCAACTGACTGAATTATGACTCAAACAATATAATTAATATACAGAGGTGTAATATGGTCCAGTTTAAATATAAGCGTAATCCACCCCCGATATCTTATCTCTCAAGACCAAAATGAAAGAAGAAATGGCAAACTTCAAGTTAAAAATTGCATATTTAGATTATAACACGCAAAGATCTAAGCTAAAATATGCCATTATTAATTTGCCATTTCTGCTAGCATTTTTTCATCAGAAATACACAACTAGGAGGATATTAATCCGCCCTAGATTCCACATAGTTAAGTTAAACTATACTAAATCATGTATTCTAGGTAATTTATTTGGTAAATAGTGGAACTGAAGCCAATGACTTGGCGACTGTTCTAGCTAAGGCATATACTGGGAACAATGACGTAGTATCACTGCAGAGTTGCTATCATGGAAATTCTAGTGCTATTATGGGGTTGACTGGGACAAATCTCTATAGAATGCCAATTGGCGTACCTTCGGGATTTTATCATGTAAGTCATTACTTTCCTATACAATCACCAACATGCACTATAAAAGGTTTTTTTTTTCTTCGAACTGACTACGCTATTGGCCTTACCAGGCCTTCACAGCTTCACCGGACTACTAAGGCAAGCGCTTAAGGCACTCAGCCGATTTTGTTTAAGTAACATGCTCAAGGGTGCACGGCACACCTCGGCTTGGGCTGTTACCAGAAGTAACCCGATCTGACCTAGCTAAACTATGCTAAGCTATACATGTGTTCATTTTTGAATCATACAATTAAAATTGCACGATTTAAAAACACAACATGTAAATCGGAAAGAAGCCATTATAAAAGGAATATGAGGTATAACACGTATTAGATAAAAAACAGTTTTCGTATACCCATAACCGTTTCTAATGTTAAATAAAAAAAATCATAATAAATATTCAATTGCCTAAATAAATAGACGAATTAACGTTAAGAAAATCTTTAAAATGACAAAAAGTTATCCGATCAAAACGGCGCATATTTGACCTAAACCGGGTCATTTTAGCTATGGTAATGAAAGGCTTCAATCAATTTTATGCCAAAATTATGGATTCGTTTTTACTACCCCTATTAATTGAGAAACTAGAGAACTTACTTTAAAGGACAGATTAGATTCTTTAGACGGTTGTGATAATAGTTGCAGTTGCCAGAATATTCGACATGAATTATATTGCCCGGAGTGTACTTACATATTTGCAGGTGTGTTCTTAAAGAGAAGTCTTCTTTTCCTAGCTAGTATACAGTATTTAACCTTGTTGGCTGAAGATTGAATGTTCAGTCTGGTTGGATGCATATATGTAAATTCCGGAAAACTATACTTTCTCTTTAGTAATTGGGATTTGTCTATTTTGTATTAGAGATTTAGATGTTATTCCTAGAAAAATATTAATAGCTGATTATAGGCATTTAAGGGACCATTTTGTTTAAAAACTGTCATTTGAAAAATAGTAGATATCGAATTCAAACCCTTGTATGTCATATCTCTCAATACCGTCGTTCTTAGCTTATTTTATTATAAGGCCTAGAAGACAATATATATACAAAAATCACAATGAATTATGCATTATTCATTAGGCAGTGTTACCAGATCCCTACAGGGGTATATGGAGCGGTTGTAGAGATTCCTTATCACAGGTCCCCAATTCTTGTTCCTGCGTTGAAGACTGTATAGCTTCTAATAAGTATATACGACTGCTTAAAGAGGTAACTTATACTTATTTTCCTTTATCTGTACGGAAATTAAATAAAGTACCTAACGTATATTCGTAATCTCTCAGAAAAAATAAATTAAAGTTTATACAAATTAAGTTATTTGGAAGAGAATCAAAGAACTCTCATTGATAATCCTAATAGACGTAAAGCTTACGTTTTATATAAAATTCAATCATTTATTCATATAATTATGTTATTGAAATAGATCAAGCATTTTAAAAAAATTAAGACGTTAACTTTAGAAGAATACTACATAGTTTTATTCCTCTGTTTATTGCAGTTTTATTGTGTTGATAACATATCATTCTTTCTAGGTTAAGTCAATTTAAGTCCATATTTGCGTTACAAAGTTTTGCCTCAAAAAATTCGCATATTGTTTAAAAAAGTACATACTTCGTATCGAAATACAATATTTAATATATTTAAGAAAATAATACGTTAATTAATTAATAGCTTTTAGATAGTTCGGTGTCAAAGAAGGGTATTGCTGCGTTCATAGCCGAACCAATTCAGGGTGCCAGTGGCATTATACAGTTTCCAAAAGGATATATAAGGAAAGCACACGAACTGATTAAAAAGTATGGAGGACTTTTTATTTCTGATGAGGTACTTAGTGTATGTGCGAAACACAGTTTGCTTAGGAATAACCAATTTTAAAGAAAATTTCCTTCACTTTTTAGGTCCAAACTGGATTTGGTCGTACTGGTGACACGTTCTGGGGTTTCGAATCACACGGAATCGTCCCTGATATTGTTACTATGGCAAAGGGAATTGGTAACGGCTTTCCATTAGCTGCTGTTGCAACTACGGCAGAAATTGCAGCAGCTCACGATAGTAGAGGCTTATATTTTAACACCTTTGGTGGGAATCCTTTGGGGTGCACCGCAGGAAAAGCTGTTTTGGACGTTAGTTTTTTTGTATGATATCTGTTATAAATTAACTAATATTCCTAATCATAAACGGAGATTAAATATTTCAATTTATAAAATTTGAAAAGACAAGGTCAATTTTGCCATATTCCACAGGACTGCAAAATATTTAAAGGTAAGTAGGTGGAGTTATGGAACATTACATAAGGTTGAATTTCATCACTAATCTTGATATGTTATGATATAATATGTTCAGCAATCCGTTAATCGAAACAAACTGTCAATAATTATGGGTATCAAATACTTAATTAATACGTTTCATTTCATTGTTTCAGGTGATTGAAGAGGAAGGAATGCAAGAAAAAAGTAAAGAATTAGGAACATATTTTATCAAACAATTAATGGAACTGCAAACGATTCACCCAATTATTGGTGATGTCAGAGGAAAAGGGCTTATGTTGGCAATAGATTTGGTAGTTCCAGGTAGTAAAACAGCTATCCCGGAGAATAGTTTTTCTGATATATATGAAAATATAAAGGAATGTGGTATATTACTTGGTCTCGGAGGTTGGCATGGTAATGTAAGTTATATAAAATTGTTTATAAGATATATTAATACGGAGTAATCCCTATAATGTTAATGTTGTCTTAATTTCTTATAACTCGAAGCCATACATTTGTTTCTGGTATCATTTGGTATATAGATATATTATTGAGTTGATATAATATTGAGTTTTATTATTAATTTTATATTTCAGATAATAAGAATAACACCACCGATGTGTATTAATAAAGATGACATCAACACTTGCGTCTCTGTTTTAGATAAGGCATTTAAGTTATGTTCTAGATTTTAGTGAATAACTAGTAATTTTTATTTTTATAGACAACAATATTATTGTCATTTAATATTTTAATCTTAGTCATAATTATTCAACATATACACACATCAAAAAAGTCTAAGCAACATGCGTGATATTACAAATTTTACCATTTACATTAATTAATTTCTAAGTATTTACTCAAACAAAGTACGTAGGTAAGTAAACTTTTTTGTTATTGATGACATATTGGCTGGTTGTAAAAAAAAATTTGATTGTTTTGTTTTTTCATAAAATTCAAATGACTGCGAATTTGTTTGAATTTAAGTGCGTTTTAATTACTACGTATAGTCTTGATTTTATAATTTTACCAACCATTTAAATAAAGTTAGCGACAAAATTGAATTGTTAGATATTCTTTACGTCATGAAGCGACGTCATTTGATGGCAGATGAAATGCAAAGAGCTGTAGGGATGTTGCAAGCGGGAAGTAATCAATCTCAGGTATCTCGACATTTTGGCATTCATAGAAGTGTTATTTGTCGTCTTTGGCAGCGCTACAGTAATACAGGAGAACCCGCTGAACAGGATCCAGGCCGTAAAAGGAGTACAACCACTCGGCAAGACCGGTACATACAACTGACTGCAAGACGCCAGCCGATGTTAACTACTCGAGAGATAAGTTTTAGGCTACAAATTTCAAGTGGTGTTGATGTAAGTCCTCAAACTGTGCGAAATCGACTGCATGAGTGCGGCCTACGAGCTCGACGCCCAATGAGATGCCCACTGATACGTCACGGGAATCGCGCTCGTCGATATGAACGGTGTAGAGAACGCATAACATGGACCCAGCAACAATGGAATAAAATTATGTTTTCCGATGAGTCGCGATTCGGGTTTAAGCCTGATACACGAAGGGTGCGAGTGTATCGTCGGCCCGGAAATACAGAAAGGCTCAGGTGCGTTCAGGAAGTTCATCCATACAACGGCTCAACAGTTATGTTATGGGCGGGTATTATGAAGAACAGGTGGACTGATCTCGTTTTTGTAAATGGAAACATGAATGCTGAAAATTACATTGAAGATATTCTCAGACCTTATGTCTACCCATTTGCATAAATCTTTGGCTCCGATTTTAGGTTAATGCATGACAATGCGCGTTCACATACAGCTTGGCGAACCAGTGAATACTTTGCAACGGAGAACATCCGGGTATTGCCCTGGCCTGCACATTCGCCAAATCTCAACCCCATCGAGCACGCATGGGACATGCTCCAGAGACGTGTTTTGAAGGACTTGGACGGAGCAACAACAACCCAACAGCTGAAGGACTTGCTACAATGCCATTGGGAGCGAATACCGCAAGATGACATAAACAGTCTCATTAATTCAATGAATAATCGTTGCCGACAAGTTCTGAATAGCAGAGGAGACCATACTTTGTATTAAATT
>JACEII010000432.1:0-24327 GCA_014332785.1 Antheraea mylitta | reverse complement strand
CATTTTATATTTCATTTTATTTATTAAATTCCACTTTCAACTACATACATATAATCGGATTTATACATTCATCTGTACGATCCGTACATGAACAATTATACCGGATTAGATTACTCTGATATATTGTTAGTATGTTTAACAAATAAAATTACTATGTCGATGTGTTTACGTTTCGTTATACAGAACAATATTAGCCACGATAATGTAGTTATGTTAAGAATATTTTACGTGAAACGGAATCTCTTTTTAAATAGTTTAAAAATGGAATAACGTTGGAAACGTGTCTCAAATGGGTTACAGACTAGTAGTTACGTGGCGAAGTTTGTTCTGAATCGTCTCACGCGTAGAATTCGCGGTTATTGTGACCCTTTCCGTACGAGGCTGCGGCAGGGCTTCTCTTCGGCTCGTCCAGGGCGTATGAGCCCTCATCCTTCTTGCGCATGCGATACACAATGAACATGACAACGAGAATCGCGCACAGGAGTCCTACTACAGCACCGCCGATTACAGCTGAAAACATAAATTAGATTTGTGTATAATAGCGCATCCATTAGACATATTTGATCATTGAGCTTCTAAATTCAAAAGAACAAACACATTTTATATCCATAACGATTTAAACAACATCCAGTAAATTATTTTTCACTTACTTGTTTTCTTTTCTATAGGTTAATTTTAGTTTATATAGATGAATTCTATTTCAGTTTTTCGTTTATTCTTGTTCTATTTTTTTTTTCAAAAGTTTATCAATATTTTATGTTAACAAATTTAATTTTTCCATGTTATTAATAGCTCAAGTTCTATTAATGTGATAAAACGTTGTAGGATTTCAGTCTAGTATGATCCTTTTTATTATTATTATTATTATTATTATATTATTCATGGGACTGTTGCATTATTCACAACTATATAAAATAAATATGATGGTTGCAAGCGTTGGTGACTCAGTTGATAGCGTGTTCAGGCACTATGTCGACTCATTTAGGTTCGCCATTTAACACCAGGTGAGATTCTAGTTACACGCAAAAAACTAAAACTAAACCCATAATATATCTAAAAAAAAATCTCTTGATTGATCAGCTTTAATGTTATTATTAGAAACAATTTAAATCATCTACTAATCTACAATATTTGTAATTTAAAAAAATCATTAGTAATACTGAAACTTACATAAGGGGGCGTCCACAAATTACGTGAGGTGTTTTTTTAAATTTTCTGCCCCTCCCTCCCCCCTTGGTGAGATGTCGTGAGATTTTAGTCAACCCCCTTCCCCATCCCCCAATCTCACGTGAGATTTTTCGAAATTTGAGCTTCTTACGTAAACGCGTTGGATTGTTATTGTAAAAAGAAAAAAAGAAATTTGCTTCGTGCTTTTATTTAAGACTAGTTCAATCAGAAAAAAAATTGCGTCATATTTGCCGAGACCCCCCCTCTCTTCAACGTAAGATTAGATGAGATTTGACTCGACCCCCTCCCCTCCTCAAACAACTCACGTAATTTATGGACGCCCCCTAACTTATAAAGAACCGAAATGAAACCGCCATAAAGGCAATAACATCATTAAAAATAAATATATAAACTAATAATTAATAAATAAAAATCACCGATTAGTTGCTCACAGATACGATTTTTAAATAACAAAAAAAAATGTAATAAAAAAAAAGTAAAAGTAATATGTAACAAATAAATAAATAAATAAATAAATAAAGGAGCGGACCAAGAATCTGCAGAACAGAAGTAGAAAAAAAACCGAATCTTAAAAAAATATGAATTATAGCAGAATTTCGACCACTGGATATTAGTAATAACAAAATTAAGTAACAAATAAATCAACATATAATTATGTAGAGCTTTTTTTATTTTCCTAATTTCGCAATAAGCCTTCTTGTTTGTAGATTATTACTGTCATACACAAATTAGTAAATGATTCACTATTTTAACTAAACATGTTAGGGCAATTTAGTGTTTGATAATTGTTTATATTTTATTGTAATTACTAAGAAAGTTAGTAAATGGGGTATAGAAATGGTGGGAGAATATTTATTCTGATACAAACCGGCAAGGATGCCTGGCTGAGCGAAGAAGCTGGTGGCACGGTCTTCCGGCTTGGCGTTCATGATGAAAACTTCAGGCGGTCGCGATTCCGAATCTACGTTCGTACCGGACTGATCTTGATCCTGGAAAACAGAAAAAAATAATTTAATACATTATAAATTTTCAATGTATATAGGAAAAATATTTTGCAACAATAAATAAAATAATTCTTTATTTCATAGGTACCAATGGTTAAAAACTAAAATACAAATTATTTAATTACGTTATTGACATTCAGTTTTCCACTAAAGTCTGCCCTTGGACGAACATGTTGTCTAAAGGCTTCCATATCATCCTATATCCTGCTAAGTACACCCATGTTTGACTAACTACTTTTTTAATATTGTCATCCTATTCTTTAATGTCTATCACGATTTATTTTGCGCTCGGAAGGAAATGTAATTTTAAACGAATTATTTAGTTTTATTAAAAAATACTAGCAGGACTTGGTTTATCATTATAAACAATCTAGACAGATTAATAAATTATTAGACCTGATTTCGAGAAATCAAATACACAGCGAATTATAAATAGTATTCGGTCAAAGGACAAAATTTTTTTTCAATATATTGTCACCTTATTCTTTGTTAAATTCTTTGGTCACAGAAGAAAATATGATTTAAAATTGAAAAGTGTAGGTAAAAATTTTAATAGTGACGAAATGTGGCTCAGTCAGTAATTAAAAATGATGTAGATAAATCGAGTAAATCATTAGAACTGTTTTGTAGAAACGTAATACACACAGAATTATGAATAGCATTTAATATAGAACGGAAGTGTATGAATATCGTTTGAACAAAAGGGACTTTCTGAAGACACTGCATTGATTAACACGTCAGACTCAGACCACAAACTACTAACGAGTTACTGTTTAAGTACTGAGAAATTAACAGTTAAACATATTTTCCTGTTAGATTTCTCGGACTTCTATTATTTAGTAGCATTATTTTACTCGTCACCAGTCGAAGATATGTAAAAAAATTAAAACATATTAAGGAATTTTAATATATCAACGTGAATTATGAAGACTGTCGCTTCGCATCGAATCTACGTTCGATTGATCTAATTGTGACGAACTATAAGAATTTTCGCACCATGACATGTTACTTAAGCTTCACCAGCTGTATTGCGCTTGCATCAGACTAGCAACACGTGATATAGGGGTCTGTGTATATGTAATATGGATATCTTGCAGCTTATCGTACGTACATACATTAATTATTGCCCCGAAACCAATAGATGTCATGAAAATCACACTAATGTTAACAATTTCAATAAACAACAAAACAATAAAAAACAAAAGAGAGCACATTTATTTGATTGTTTTTAGTTTTCAATTCTGTCGGCTGTGCCTATGGCTGTCTCGACTTCTTTTTCTTAATTTTATTTATATGAGCGTAATTTTGCAATAAACTGTGTTCGTATTATGTACGTAATTGCTGAGTGGTAGCCACAGTGGAAAACTTAAGCGTATCATGTTTTGGTATCAACCGGTGTGAATTGCCTATCTGTAGTTTACCGCTGTTGTTTCTGATAATGCTTATCACTAACGTCATTATACAGTTGTACTGTAAAAATAATGATCTGAAGACATCTTAAAATATTACTTACAGTTGATGGATTGATATCTTCACTAGAGATGTTGATATCGGTCTGATCTGGGCGCGAGGGTTGCTCCTCCCCCGCGCCACGGGGTTCTTCGATAATACCCTCGTTGGACTTGGGATTGACAGCTGAAATATATATAGTTCCCTTGTTAATATCACAGAGAAGTGTTTTTATTGGACGTGTTCATTATTATATCACACTAGCTGAATAGGCCACACGTTGCTGTGGCTCAGTTATTACATGTTAAATTATCATTATGATAAGGTATTTGGTATTAAAGGGTAAATAAACTTGAGTCGAAAAAGAAATCCAAAACTAAACGTGGCGTCATATATGAGGTTCTATAACAGTCGGTCCTACAGTTTTCTTAACAGTTTACAGTTTGATTTAAAGCGCCATCTCTTCGAGATTAATGAAACTTACAGTTAATAACAATAATCAACATTGACAACCATTTCATTTGTAATTAAAAAATATTGAGGCATTTCATCGAAATATAAATTATCCTATCTCTCAAATTGAACCAAATTATAGACAAATGCCTTTCATGTAGATCGGTTGAGTAGTCTTTGAATACTACATCTCTAATTGTTTCTAAGTAACACTGCATCTTCTATATAAATTATGTATTTATTTGTAATATTAATTTATACTAAAAGAGTATATATAGTTCAATTATTAATATGGAAGGTTAAAATAAATTAGTCTATAACAATAATACGTCCATTTCATCGATAACGAAGACTTTGGTCGTGATATATTGGTTAATTTGGATTGGAAAAGGATTAGAATGGAGTATTAGCATTACAAAAGCGTCCAACGAAGTAAATAAAACTGCTATAATACAATAATCATGAATAAAATACGGTAAGCTAATGAGTAATATGATATGAGAACAAATCGCTATAGGGCTATATAACCTCATGCTACTTCTATCTAACATACTAAAGTAAACAGTAATGTTAGGAAACGACGTAATAATGATCTTGATTTGCATGATGGTAATGATGTCATGCATAATTCAAAAGTATTAAATTTCGAAATCATATAATTTGAAACACTTACCGATGATCCTTGTTCAGTTATCAATTACGGAGAAAAAGAATTACAAACGAATTTGATAAATAAATATATATAAATAGAACATTGATCCTTGTAAAACCAACTAATTGTTAGTCAGTTGGAGAGGAAACTGGATTGTAAATGAAATAAATAGCTCTGTTAATTCAATGACAGTGTAGATAATAAGTTAAATCAAGGTCACTTCAGAGATTTGTTTTAGCTGGCGCTAGAGATGATACCGCTTTTCTGTTGAATATTTTTATAGCGTTTTTGGTAATATTTTGTAACGTAGAACGCAGATCATAGCTTTGGACAATTTATTCCTTTTTGTCATTAAGAACAAACTCGTTCAACATGTACTCAACTCATTATGATTTTTTTCTATTTCCTTCAACGCCATTAACTTTATGAATTAGGCTAGTTAATACACGTATCAGGAGTCGATCGTATGTCGTCTGGAAAAAAAAATAATTAAAAAGCAAAAAAAAAACTGGCATGCTTCAGCCACTACTCACGAATAGCTACTTCGGTGGGGCTGGTTTCTGGTGGTGGGGTTGGAATTTCGGTGACCGGAGTTGCCAGAGTGTCCGGTTGAGTCGGGGCGTCAGTGCTTCCCGAATCAACCGGGTCCTTGGCACTAGTAAAAACGACCGTATTGATTTTCCGCGGTTCCTCAACTGTCTCGACGGGTAAGTTGTCGAAGTGCATGACGTAGTCTTCGTCATCTTCGGGTAGTTCGTCGGTACCGTCACCTGAGCCTCGTCCGTCTTCGTCGTCGACACCGGGGCCAGCTCCCCAACCGGAGCCCGAGCTCTCGTCGGTCTCTAAGCCAGAACCTTCAACCGCGTCGATGAATAGATCACGGGTCGAGGGAACGTGACCGTCGTTTTGTATATGATTTATCTGGTCTGTTGGCGGTTCGGCTGCGACGCCGTCCTGTAAATAATGAGAAAGAATCTTTGATTATTTTTATACTAAGTAACAAATGTTAATACGTGGTTGTTAATCGATATAGGCTCGAATTCTGCAAGGAGTGTGAGCTTTCTATGTTAAAAAAAACATAGTGAAATTCATTCTAGTACAAATTTCAATTGCTACTGCTCTAAAGTTGATAATCTGTTATCAATTAAATGGAATTGATTTTCGTCAATAGCGCTTAAGAACTAGTTTTTTTTAATACTATGTCGGTAGCAAACAAGCAAGTGGACCGCCTGGTGTAAAGCGATCACCGCAGCCTATGGACGCTTGTAACATCAGAAGAGTCACATGCGCGTTGCCGACTCCTAAATAACCTATTTATTTTCCCCTTGAAGTACTCCATATTGTAGTCCCCAGGAAACACTTCAGCAGGAAGCTGATTCCACAGTCGGGTCGTTCGTGGAAGGAAACCTCTTTGGAACCGGACCGTCCGAGACATAGTTTTTTTTAAGTCTACGGTATTCCCTTTTAAGCCACGTAGTCACATCAAATGAGATTGTGTTCAAAACCTATCTAATTATTAAAAATTAAACGAAATGTTATTTGCGTTTTACAAATCCAAAAAGAATTACATAAACAATATTGTGACTGTTCCACATCGAAAACAATTACTACTATCAATTAATTGCAAATATATTGCAATCAAGTGCTCATATCACAATATTCAATAAACAATTCAATGATTCACATAGAAATCTGTCTTCTCTAAATATGTCTGTGCATATACAACCTGTAAGTATAACAATAAGACTCTTTTAAAGTCAGTGTCAAATATAAATATCACTTAAATGAAGGAAGTAAACGAAGAAAAGACAGCACATCTCAATTTCTAATCTTCGTGTGAATGAAATGCTTTAATGAATCAAAAATGCTGCATCTCCTGTACAGAGGTGTTTGCGATGACGTCAAATCCGACCTAGATAATGATAAATATTTATTCGATATTTAACTAGAAGCAAAGCCTTTGTATATTAATAATGAATTAATTGCGCTTTAAAATACAATTATATCTCTAATTATTAAATAAAATATGTAATAAATACAAGACTAAATAATAACGAACGCTTCTATTTCAACTACGTCACCATGAGTAGTAAGTTATGAATGAATTAGTAAAGGTCACTCACCTCGTATCAAATATATTACACTATCACAGTTTTACGTTAGGCCTGATTATGTTAGAATTATTTATATTGTAAAATGAGTCGGGATGTGGCAGTGCTTTCCTAGGCTAGCTTAGGTTGTAGTGGTCGAATCGATATGTCTTTCCAAAGGGTAGGGGAGGAGTAGTCGGGAATATTATGTGAACTCTATACGGCCACCGATAGATGCCGGGATATAGGTTGAATGGAGGCTTTCGTGGAAAATGTTTCGAGCTTTACGCGGTAGAGTGCGTGGCTGTTTATAAAGGTTCTATTTCATGTTTCCCTTACTTTGCGTTAGATGTCCTTCTCAAGGTTATTAAATTAGTCTTTTTTACTTGTGCAAAATTACAACAAGAATTATGAAAACTTTTATAACATGTAATAGATTGACACAAAAAAATATTTTTAATTTCAACTGATTTTGATTACGTTTTTTTTTTACACAGCATGCATATGTAATTCGGAAATTGTTTGTTATAACAATTATAAATGCTATTTTTAGATTTTAAATCATGGTCAATCATCAATTCAATTGTCATGAAGTTTCATACACGAAAAGTGTGCGTCTTTCCAAAATTGATAGAATACAAAAGTTTTAATATTTTTAATACAGAGTATTTATAGAAGTCACCATCATCATTAGGCTGTAAGTGACTCACTTCTGGAATAGGCTTTTCTTCGAAAGAAGGTATAATCACCACTCCAGCCCACAACGTATTGGTGATTTCAAACTGAGAAATCCACAGTTCTATATTTCCTCATATACGGTGATACTACAAGGACATTTCTCAGGTTCAGATTTCCTCACGATTTCGTTCACCGTCAATCGATAGTGTTACGAATTTAAATCAATAAATAGAATCCGGAAAAAATAGTTTGTACATTCAGGATTCGAACTTGCGGACATCGGATTGATATATCAGCGGTCAAACCACTCTACTCACTCTACGACAACGCGCAGCACACGCTAGAAGTTTGTCCCGCCTGGGATGTGCCACGCCGTGAGCTTGTCGCGGCCATCGGCCCGAATCTCTCGCTCTCGACTGTCATCTGCAAGATGGTTGAGAGCGAGACCGGGTGGAACTCCGTCGCCTCATTCTGCGAGACAGTTATGCTCGCTAAGGAGGCGGCGGAGAGGGAGAGAGAGCGGACCACCAGATTCCTCTCCCGCGGCCGACGAACACGGCGGCGACGGGTCGGAGACGATCTGATGCCGCCGTAAAGGGCCTACGGGCGACGTGACGCGGGCACGTCCGTCGCCCAGCACTGTAGCAGGCCCCGCAGTAGAGTCGCATTGTGCCGTGTGACTCCCACAGTTCGTCGGGGGGGGATTTAACACCCGCCCTTCCCTGAGGGTTCTTCTACCTTGACCCCTCAGGCCGCAGAAGGGGCCTCTTAAGAGGGGCCGACACCTGCCGGGTGAGCAGAGGTAGTGCCGTAGGCAGTTCCTGCTCCCCGGCCAACAGGTGTAAGGAGGCACCATGGGGTTTTAGTCCGTGCAAGTCGGACATACTCTACCCTAGCTGCCCGGCCTGGGTGGGCATCCGAAGGGATTTCCCCATGTAAAAAAAAAAAAAAACTCTACTCATGACTCAGTCGTAATGAAGAATAATTTGTAAAATGAATAAATTCAACCGAATTTCTTGAAATTGTACAAATAATATGAATGTTATTTTAGAATTAGTAATACTTAAACGATTCTTATTCTTAATTAATTTTTAGACATATAATAATCGATATTAAGCATCGAATCTGACACTATAAAATCATGATTCGATGTTTTCTTTGTAGATAAAAATATTATAATTACAAAGCTTAAAAAAAATTGAAAACGATTTTTGAATTATCGATCCTCTAGACTTCATTTTTTTTCAATAATCAGTCCCACAGACTACCATTTGGATCGGCTTAAGAATAGTTTTTTTTTACAAAGAATCGCCATTATTAAGGAAAGTATATGTTATTCCAAAATGTGTTTATAAACAGTGTCTTCAATAATTTGATATCCATTGCGTTGGAATAATGTATTACAATATTAATAGTAATAATAACCATATATATTAAGTACAATGGATTCAAAGATAACATTAAAATGGGTGTGTTTAGTGATTACAGAACGAGTTTTATCATAAATCCCATCCGGCCGGTGCTTTGGAGCAGGAGCGCTGCGCGGGCGGACGCTTCCCGTAATGAGAAATATTATTTATTATGCCGGGATAATGTGGGACTGAACTGACCTGCGCGTATTTTGAGGGTTTATTACGGTCCTGTAAAATATAGTGGAGATTTAACTTACTATTTGTATAGATTTTACAAGCTCTCTCGGTGCCGTTTTACGAGGGTTAACAATCTAAACTACTATTGGAAGTTGGAAAGATTTGTTATGAATAAACTTAAAAAAAAATGTACGCCTATAGAGAGCTGTATTATCCGCAAAAAAAGCTATTTTATTTTTAAAATTCTCATTAGCCCGTCTGACGTCACGTACAATGGCTAGTTTTTAAATATGATAAACTAATTTCGAGGATCTTAGAAGATAAAATCAAAATAATATTTGAACTGAATTTCTTGAAGATTCGCTATTAATAATCCGAATCCTAACTAATATTATAGATGCGAATGTGAGTTTGTTTATCTGTTTGTTTCGCCTTTATTACTAAACCAATTATCATGAAATTTTGCATACACATTCTCAGGGGTATAGAAAAGGACATAAGACGCATTTCGCCTAGAAAAAATAGTATTCTCCAGGGTTAGTTCCAATTTACATTAACACGAGCGAAGCCGTAATGGAAAGCTAGGTAAGCTATATTGTTATTAAGATTTGTTCTAATAAGGAAGAAGTTGTGGCGATTGCTAGTTTTGAATAAATTATTACAATTCTCATACTGATGATGATACTGAACACAGCACCGAAGTTAAGAGATGGAAAAGATAATCAATTAGTAGATGTTGTTTTTTTTTTTTTTTTTTTTCCCTTTATTTTTGGCAATCAATCATTCAGATTATTACTGCCATTGTCGAGTAATCAATAATATTACAAGCGTCGTATCACTTCAATATTAAGCGTCGTATGAGTCAATATTCTAACAAGATGGTGGATCCCTTGTTAGAACCTTCCTGGGAGTTTTTGTGGCATCTCAGAATTTCATGCTCCATGGTATTATTTTCCATTCACTTCACTTATGCATAATAAACTAACAATATTACGTAAAACTCCACCAAATTTACAAAATATAGAGTCCTATAACTCAAGATTATGAATAAAATATAAAATCCACTACATGACAGACTAAGATCCCGCCAAAAACTCAAGATGTTGTTTTTCTTATCTATACATACAAAAAAAAAAATTAATAATTTAAAACCATTTGACGTTCATAATTAATGCTTGAGCACATGTTTTGTCGATGGATTCGATTTTCATATTATTAGTTTTACTACAATTCGCTACTAGATGGCGTTATACTGTGTTTGATTAAGTTTTAACGCGAACTAAACACAAAGGAGGTTGCTAGTTATGCATAAAATCTTATTTGATTGATTGTGTCATGAATGAAGTCTATTATCATGCTTTGTTTGATCAAGAATGTATACTTCCTACGTTCATATTCACCTTTTTTGGTATGAATATTCGCAGCTAATAAACGACATAAATATTCTCTACAGACAAACTTGCAGGGCTTCATAAAATTGACGAAGTCATGATAAAAATTCTATTGTACTGTTCTTACACAAACGTATACGTATCTTCTATCCTTATTACTCATACGAGTGCTATCATTGTGAGGAGAGCATGAATACGAGAGTGTAGGTGTACTTGAATAGGTTACAAGGTAGTGTTATCTCCCGTTGTTATCCTGGTACCTGCGGGAAATGTCTTTGAGCATACTTGAAAGGCTTTTAAAAGGATTTTCCGTTCCATTATCGAGTTTCTATTTCATAAAGATAAAGCATTTTGTTCAAATTCATTTGTTTATTTTTTACCTGAGTATGGTAAAGTGACTCTATGGTACGTGACTGTAATCATAAGGAAATAAAAATAAAACGACGGAAAGTGAGTCACTATGACAAGTCACTATTAGTACATATTATAAGACAAAGTATGTCTGTCTGTCTGTTCGCGATAAACTCAAAAACTACTGAACTGACATTCATACGGTTTTCACCAGTGGATAAAGTGTTTTATGAGGAAGATTTAGGTATATAATTTGTAAAGAGTTTTTTTTCTCCCACTGTGAAGGGTCTATATTACACTTTTTCATGTGACGCTTTAGCACATCTTTGTATGTAAGTATTGAGTAGTAGAAAAAAATGTATGGTGGCACTGATACAGCAGCGTATAGATACTCTATCACCCCGCTTGATTATTGGACACTACCTGATATCCGCGACTTTGTCTCTGTTTTTTATCACATTAATATACTTAACGTACAGAGAGAAATGCATAGAAATTGGAAGTTAAGATATAGATTTTTAGATAATATCTTAGCAAAAAAAATATCCGTTCACTTTCCCTCTCCTGCGCATGCCTCGCACATCGCTTGCCCCAATTCTTCATGACAAGAAAGCGCACATCGCTGAACAAAATAAAAAAATCATCATAAAAATATCAAAACATCGTAGTTTCTTATAACTTTAATAACATAAATATATCGTAATTTTTTTTAATAAGAATCAAGTGCTTATGAAGGATAAAAATAATCTATATACCTATCCAATAGTTTTTAAGAGGCCCGCACAAATTACGACTTGTATTATATTATTTATATAGACTACACTATTGTAGAAATTACATATTTATGTACAGTGGTCTGTACTGTAAACAGAATTGCCCTTATAATAATAAATCAATAAATAAATGAAGTGTAGATTATACATACAGTACTAGTATAAAAAAAAAATATACCGTACATATAGTACCGTGCAAATCCTTAGAGAATTCCACCAATTTGTATCACCTCAGTGCGACTAATTACGGGTAGTCAGAGCCAACCCTTTTAATATCAATAGAGTAATATTAATTGTGCTTTTTATGGTAGGTCTTAATAACCTAATAGGTTATGTTTTTTTACAGGAGAATGAAAAATAGCGACCCAGTTCGTAGAGACTAGTCAAGGAAGTCTATACTAATTTATAAAGTCTTGAGTGATTGTTTTTTGTTTACTTGAATATTCGTGGAATGTTTTGAAGCAACAATCATAACTTGTGATCGCCCAGTGGTCAAAATTCGACCATAACTCATTCATTATCAAGATTTAAAATTTTCATATTGACTTATATAAGGCTGGTAATATTGATTTTACTCTTATGACAACATGTTGTTGTAGGTGGTAGAGCCCCGCTGAAGCTATTTTTGGTTTCAGCATGAATGGGTCGGCTCCTCCGGGGTAGTACCACCCCTCTCACAGATAACCGACGTGAAATAACAGTGCTTGCATTGTTGTATTTCGTTCGGTCAGTGAGAGAGCCGGAGGCCCACGTCCCTTCCTCTTTCCTGCTTTCCCTCTCCTTCCCCTCCCCCTTCTCCCATATACAGGCTGGCAACGCACTTGCGACGTCCCTGATGTCGCTAGTGTTTATGAACGGTGGTGATCACTTAACATCTCGTGACCCACCAGTTCGTTTGCCTCCTTTGATATAATAATAAAAAAAAAAAATAAGGTGAATGCAGTCCTTCCACCTAAATAAATTGACATTCAATAAGATCAAAGAGAATAATAATTATTTCAGTGGTTTCATAACTTCATCAAAGATATACAATAAATCTTTTAATTAATTAATTTTAATCATTTAATTAATTAAGTATTTATTAATGTATATTATGAATTAACATTACCATAAGATTAACCTACAGTTTGATCATAGGTTCTAACTATAAACAATAGAGTCAGTATTGAAATAAACTAATAATAAAGAAAATGTTAATTTCAAATGAAATGTAAGGCATGAAACGTAAACCATGTTAAAAATATTGAATATACGATGAAAAAAAGTAATTGGAACTAAAATATAATAAATAGCACGATGAGAGTGAAAGATTAAATAGACAAGCAGTAGTGTGTGTAATGCTTATTTTAATTAATTTTATTTAGTATATATTTCTAATACAATATGTATATATACAAAAAATAGATTTATACACCTCCTTCTCCTCCGTATAAACTTTAACTAATGTTAAATTTCACGTGCATCCGTTCGTGCAATTTGCTTAGAAAGGGGTACATAGTTTTCGCTTTACGTATATATGAATAGTATAACATGGCTGCAGGTTCATTGAAAGTGGCTAAGCCAGCGCTCGCTCGCTGTCTCTGCACCATAAGTAAAACGGCTTCTGTATGTTTATATGCATGTATGTATATATATACATCTGTGATCAGCGTTGACACGAATCCCATTATCCAGTTAATATTCAGCGAGGAGTTCCAGGGAACTTTGTAAATTTTAAACAGTTATGCCCCGCGTTCGCTTCGAAATTCATCGCATATTTATAGCTTTTGCAAAGAGCCTTGTTTGAGTTGTTGAGCCGCTTACGAGGCTTCCGCGTCCGGTGCTAATCTAGTATTACTTAGAAATTATTAAATAAAAAGGGTAAATTTTTCTTAAACTAGACAGACACGTCTATAGAGTCGCTGTAATATTATTTTGTTGTTATTTGTATTATAAAGATAAATAAATATATAATAATATTTACTAACTTTGATTAATATGTTAATTTTATTTTTATTTGTAAATGTAGTATTGTTTTAAATTAAAATATACCTTTTCGTTTCGTAATTATGTGCTTTGCAATTATGCAAATTGTTAAGTAATTAGGTAGCCATGATTTATACCAAATTATAGCCACCACAATAAGCGCAGTGTCAACATAAAATCTCACTGTATTTAAGGTTACATATTTTTATATCATAGGAGTCAGACGAACAGGTGGATCACCTGATGTTAAGTGATCGCCACAGTCCATAGATACTTGCAACACAAGGGGAGTCGCAAGTGCGTTGCCAGCCTGTGTTGGGGGATGATGAGAGTGGAGAGAGGAATGGAAAACGGGAGGAGAGATGGGCCTCTGGCACTCTCACTGACCGAACGAAACGCAACAATGCAAGAACTGTTACTTAACACCGGTTTTCTGTGAGAGGGTAAGTACCTACCCCGGTCGAGCCGACACTTTCCGGCTGAACCCAGTAATAACTATAGCGTGGCTCTACCGCTACAAAATTATTAATATTTTTCATATTTCTGTATAATAAACGAATTAAATATAAAAATTAAATAATCTCATGTAAGATGAACCTTTTTACGTATAAATTATAATAAATAGCATTACAAAGTAATTTAGTGTTTTATAAATTCACCCACAAACACTTAAATAATAGATGAAAACGTGTTATTCAAACGGATTCAGAGGCGTTAATCCAAAATAAGTTGACCTACCCTTACTGGAAAAGACAACCCCATCCCGTATATTTGCACAAGTTGAAACGTATGAGCGGAACGAGGAAGGTCAAGTTATATCGGTGGTTTTGGGTAAGTCATTCTGTTACGTGTATGTACGTCACTACAGCGCGTGGTTACTTTATTTTATAGAGTTAGACGAGATTTTCAGTAAAATTTAAAGACTAGATGAATTTCCAAACATCTGTCATTGTTTTTAAATCGTCTATCTACAGAATAACTTATTATATGTTATAATAATTTATATTAAAAATGCCTCTACCCGTGACTTCGTTCGCGTGGAATACTTACTTTAGACTAACGCTAACACGCAGCAGAAGCTCTCAGAAAAAAACTATTTTGAATCATTCTTCATTGGTGCTCCGCTCTTATTGATCTTAGCGTGATGATATAACCTTCCTCGACAAATGAGCTATTTAACACCAAAAGAATTTTCCAAATCGGACCAGTAGTTCTTGAGATTATCCCCTACAACGTCACAAATTCACAACGTAACAAACTGACAAACTTTACCTCTTTATATTATTAGTATAGAAGGAAATATTACATATAGGGTTATATTTTTCATTTTAACTCCTATTCAAGGGTTTCTATAATATCATTCTTTAAAAAAATATCGAAAAAATTGGTTTAAAGCACACAATATGAACCGCCATTACTTCATCCCTATTTTATATCGTCCCTCGTTAGCGGAACTGACCTACATGTGTAAACAGAAACGGTATGTGTTATTGAATGTCGGGGCCAGTTCGTGCCCTGTTTATTTGTTACACGATCGACGTGTACCTAATGGAGGTACGGTCTTGGGACCCAGAATGGTAAGTAGGTTTTAATTTGAGGCGATTTTGCATCAGCGTTAATTTAAAATTAGTCGGATTCGCTCAATTTGTTTGGTAAGTTACTTTTATTACCACATTTCCTTTAACCTTTTTTTTTTGATGATTTCGTCAAGCATGTGATTGTTAATCTTAAGACAGTCAACGGACTTTGATTACAACGACTCTCTTTCTGCATCTAAATCATTTTGAAATAACCACGACGTTCACTCTGACATGTATATAGCTATATCAGGACTAACAAATCTTGGTGACTTAACATTATGCTCATGCAACACGTCAAAGGAGTGAGTACTGTACTGAGTATCGTATCAAATTGCGATCAGCCATCTTTCCGTTTCTTTTGGTAATTCCAAATAATCTTTTTGCGAAAACAACAAATTTAGGAAAAAACCTTTTTTAAGTGACACTTTTCTTTTGGAATTACAACTTTTTTTTTCGAACTGACTACGCTAATGTCCTACCAAGGTCTTAACAGCTTCACCGGACTAGTAATTATAACAATTTACATCAATTCACTAACAATTAGGTTACTTACATTTTATGATAGAAGATATTTATTTTTCGTCGTTTATGTAAATTAGTTTCAAATGGAACTATTTTGTTAATATAGGTAGGCAAAGTGGCTGCACTATACCTGATGATAAACACAGTATAATACAAAAACAATGGCGAACATCGAGAGATGCCAGCCATCCTCGGTCGCGGATTTACGTTTGAAGGACCCCACGTTATAAGTAACACATAGGTCGGGAGATTGTTCCGCAGTTACCTGGCACGAGAGGGGTAACTTTTTAATTCGAGTCTATATATGATTTATTCTTGGATTCTATATGAACTTGTGATATCTCACTAAATTTATTAAAGTTATGAGTATATTCAAAAGAATTCCCGTTGTTTTGTTTCAGTACACATTCTTTTGAAAATTAAAGAGGTGTTGTACTTAATTCATACTTACATTCGTAATTTATTTTCTCGCCAGAAGGGTAAATAGTACATTTATAGTAGGTTTTTTTATTATTACAAAAAATTGATCCTTCGACTGTCTATGTCTGGAATAAGTCTGTAAATTATTGGTTTATATGCTGACTCAGACGTTCAAACTGACTGTATCCTGTTGGCCTGACGAACCTTTACAGTTTCAGCAGACTTTTCTGGGATACAACTTAAGGCACTCATACATACACAAAAATGTCAAAATCTTTTAAATTTATAAAACCGGAGTTGGCGATTCACTACGTACTGTTTATTGACAAGTAAACTTTACTATTTCCCTAAGGATATAAAGACTGTATACCAACTTTTGGGTGACCCACCCGTTTTTCATGTAAAAACAAATGACGTTATTATGCGAAACACGGATAATACATTATACTTAAAGTTGATAAACATTCAAAATATCTTGGGTGTTTTAAATGCAGTTAGTATTAAATAATCTCAAACATTATCAATATACAATATATCACTTAATAATAAAGAAAAATTTGATTTTTTGTGTGTGAATTAAAAATAGACTAAAGACTTCAAAAAATATTTTACCAATTTAAATAATTGTTTTGACTATAGAAGAAATACCACATAATTCGTTAAATATATATACATATTTACATACGAGGCTTGATGACTTAAATTACCAACTGCTGTAACTTGAGAAAAATAAAGAATAAGTAAAGTTATTTTATATAGACAATATTTATAATAATTTTTTTGAAGTAATTTCTACTTTAAACATTACCTTTGTAAGTACTTTTATTTAACTAGCGGGCCCGGCAGTGACTGTACCCTCCTGATAATACAACAAAATTTAGCAAATTATATTTATAAGCCTTTCTCATGAATCACTTTATTTATTAATGAAAATCCGTTCAGTCGGCCGTCCGAGTTTATCGGGAAAAGAAAGACAGACAGGCGTGACAGAGGATTTTGTCTTATAATATGTATTTTATAAATTTATTGTATATATACTCTAAAAAAGACTTTGTAAGTCGACTTTTTTCGCGTCCCGCTTTAATTTAACGTAGTTCAAGTGTATTTATACAAAATGTTAAATAATATTCTATCGTAAAGGTAAATACATCTCTTCAAACAAAAATAATATTAAAGAAAATTTAACAATTGTCACTACAATCATTGCTTGTTGCTGCGGGGCCTCGTCTCGAGTCGTTACTCGGTTCAATTGTCCTCTCTCGGCAATTAGACCTGGCAACATTACCGTAACGTCCCCGTATCCCCTTAAAACGGTTATAAATTTACTGGTTAATTATCGAAACATTGGTAATTAGCGTAATTATGTTATTTTATTTTAATCGTCGTAGTGGCAAAACCACTAATATTCATTGAGATACCAATTCGATGTCCACAGGTTAGAAACCCCGGCATATACCAACGAATTATTCGGAATTCTCGTATATTTAAATTGGTAACATTATTGGCTGACCGTGAAGGAAAACAGCCTGCGGATATTTGATACTGAGAAATGTATTATTTTCGAGGAATTGGTCGAGTGTCCAATTATGTGAACGAAACCGCGGACAACAGGTAGTAGTATTTGAATACCGATAATGCTAAACGCTTTGCGATAGTAAGTGAGTTAGATTTTTCATTATTAGCTAACTTCTAAGATCCTGTTATCGATTTTATCATTATTGCTTATTTGCTTTAGAAAAGAGCAATAATATTCTGATATATATATGTGCTTGCAAAAAGCTGATGAAAATGGGTACAGATGTCTTGAAGATTCATTTGAACAAAGAACATATACTTCGTCTTTATTTATATATATTATATTAAACTCATTAATTACTGTCCAACCAAAGTTAATAGTTTTATTTCACTATATTGTAAAAGCTTACTTTGATTTCGTTTCACTTACTCAATTTTCGGAAAATAGAACTTTTATGAATGCAATAAAGCTCAGTAGATTAGTTCAGAAATATAAATATACGGTAACATGTAAAGATGAGTTTGATAAATTTAAATTAGAATCATATAAAAAATTAGAATATTTTATTTCAATTTTTACATTACCACGGATACAGATATCATTTATAGTTTGTGGCGTTATTTAGTCGGGGCCAATTTCTTGTAGCTGTTTGAAAAGATAAAATTATTTGTATTGGAAAACTTCAAATCGTGTAGTTTAGTGAAAGAGCCAAAACGCTTGAACAAGTTTTCGTTTAAACAAAGTTGCTCGTCGCCGTTCTCTGCCGGCTCATTAGCCCGCGTAATTGTCCTCTCACGGCAATTAGGCTCGGTTACTCGCAAGTAACGCTCCAATTACGTCTTCATGTGGTTTAGAAAAATGACTCGAATGTTATATTTTCCCATTGTATTTATTTTGTAATCTATAACAATCTCAGTGCCTATAGTTTGTTTAGGTTAATTCCAAAACAACTTTTTTTTTATTGAAGCACGACAAAGTGACTGCACTATGCCTGATGGTAAACATAGTACAATCCAAAAACAGTGGCGACCACCGAGTGACAGATTATCCATCGCTGCACGCCGCTGTCATGCAGGCCATAATGATGAAAGTCACCCGGTACTGGATATGTACAGGCTGATCCCGAAACGCGACGAGCAGAAGCGAGTCACTATGACGGACTTTTTCGCCATACACATGGTGGTTGTGATCCAGTCGGGATGTAAAACCCTACCACCCCGCTATCGCAATTGCTTCGTTCGTTGATCAGTAGGGTGCACCACGTGCAGGTGAGGTTGACTTGGGTGTCTCAAGTTTTAAGATGTTACTCGGCACCCCGTACACCCCTAAAACTGAGACTTTTTTGACGAAATTTTTACATATATTAATATTGTATAGCTCGAGAGTTTGGTTACTACGAGCTAATCTCCTAGCTAGTCTGGTGAAGTTGTTAAGACCTTGCTGTGTCAATAGCGTAGCCAGATCGAAAAAAAAACCAGCTAATCTCAGGAACTAATGGTTAGGTGTATTAGGAGGTGTGTTTCTATCAGTGTTGGGAGGAGAGTTTCGATGCATATTCTTTGTTTCTGTTATCTCCTTATATCAACTCTTTAGTCCTCCGACCTGGACGATATGTTGAGTGACCGAGGTGTTGTAAAAGAAACACAACATGTATGTATACACGTTTATTGAAGTGAACGACCGATTTAAGCCGTTGCACGAGCTTCACTGATCTACTACTTTTATGTGTTTTAATTTAGGCACAATCACATCATACAATTTGGATGAAATCAAATACATATGGTTACCCAAACACCGCTCAGATTAAGTGTGGAAGCCCAATAAAATTCCTTTATTTTAGCGATTAGCGTTTTCATAGAGATAAATAGACAAACAGATTGCCAAAGTTTTTAAAATAATATATTAATATAGTAAAGTATTGTTATATATTTTGAATGTTGTAGTCCGGTGAAGCTGTTAAGACCTTGCTGGATCAACAGAATGGTCAGTTCGAAAAGAAAATTTTTTGAATGTACAGATACGATGGTTCTACATTTTTATTAGTAGATTGTACGAATGAAAATATATATTACAAACACAAATAATGTAGTATTACGTGTATAGCACATCTCGAATACTCAACAAAACTCCGTATATATCGGGCCAGCGACTAATTAGTCTACTCTCTGTGTTTTTAAACATTTAATTATAACGAGTAAATTTTTGCAGCTCTTTCTGTACTTCAAACGTATATTCAACTTAAATAATAACTAGTAGGAGAGTTTTTTCATATAATTAATTTAACTAGTGATTATTCAGTGGTCGAGATACGACCATTTTTTGTTTTAATATTACTAAGTTTTTTTTGCCAAAAAATGTATAAATACTATAGATCAGTAAATTATTATGGCGTATAGAAATTTATAACTAAGGGTTATACTCGCCGTGAGAAAACTGTTTCTAATTTTTTTTATTAGCAACATTATAGCGCGTTAAAAGCTGCTAAACGAAGAACAAATAAAGAAGATCGCTTTATAAACAGAGGACAAAGGCATTGAATTGTTTTACCTTCGGCTATTTTTATTCATAGTTACAAAATACTACATTTGAGTATCATACACACTTGACACCACTGCTTAGTCGAACAACGATAATAGTTCCAGGAACAAAATCTAACTCGCAAAATATTGTAATAATTCATTTTTAAATAAGGACTAAGTCTTGAGGAAATAAAGCTAAAAGATTTTATCGTAATGGCACACCTCTATACTTTTATTTATATTGTTTATTTCTTATACACATTGTTATATTCTACTAAGAATGTCCGTGATTGTATCTGTATTCATTTACAGTATACACTTAATTAGCTGATACCCACGACTTCTTCTACGTCGTTTATTATCCCAATTGTTCTGTTTTATTTACAAAGATATTATGTAGCGTTTTCAACCAAAGCTCCCAGCATAAAGCACTCTACTAATACAACTAATACTAATGAAAACCGCATGGAAATCAAGTCAGTAGTTTTTGAATTTATCGCGAACAGACAGACAGACAGACGCGGAGGAGTATTTTCTACATAATATGTAGTGATAACAGCAAAATATAGCTTACTGTCTCCTCATGGCGAGATATAATAAGATACGAGCATATAGCATAAATACTTGCTAGAAACACTTAGGTGTGTCAAAGTTTATGCTGATGGTTTTGGAGTTCATCGTCTGCCCACAAATTCGACTGAACTTTGACGGTATTTACGAAGACGCCGACACGTAAGCCTAATAATGGAACTGGCTTTAAAGTTTAACTGCCAAAACATATCGATAAATTCTTGACGACAGATTCCTGACCCGAGATCGGTATCTGACCAAGTAATAATATTATAAACATGTTTTGTTATTATGGTTTATGGTTAAACTGAAGTTTTCAAAGAGATCACTGAGGCGGCGTCGGTCAAGAGCATAAATTTCCTTCCATTTATTTACGATTTTCTTTTCTAAAAACTCAGCAGTCATATTTTGTAGGAATCTCTTTTTATGGCATAGGAGGCAAACGAACAAACGGGTCACATGACATTAAGTGATCGCCGACGTCCATAGACACTTGCAACACCAGTGGAGTCGCAAGTACGTTGCCACCCTGTGTTTGGGAGGAAAGGCTAAGATGTGAAGGAGGAGAGAGGGGCGAGGGTAGGGGAGGTGGTCCCCTGCACATTCAATGACCGAACGAAACGCAATAATGCAAGCACTGTTACTTCACGTCAATTTGCTGTGAAAGGGTGTTACTATCCCGGGTGAGCCGACCCACATGTATAGTGGAAATAGAGCTTCTCTAAGGCTTGATTACGTCAAAACTATTGAACATATTAGCAGAGGGCTATTTTTTGGTAAATGGTTCTAGGCTTTTCATTTTTTGGATTCGATTGATTTGGTTCGATTCTTTTATACCACATGAAACGAGCAGGAGTCAGCTTGCATTTCTATTTATTTTATACGTATAATCTATGAAAATGTTATTAACATCTTAATTCTGAATTAGTGTATCAATAAAAGCTTCAAAATAGGGTGAATAATATAGAATCTGAAGTGTAATAGATTACCGTAGTGTGGCGGAGAATGGCGGAAGACGGAAAAGCGTATGGGTTAGTGTGAGGTATATTACGTGTATAAAAGGAGACAGGATAGAGGACAGTTGAAGAGAAAATCGTGTTCTGACGACTTTACACAAATGGGAAAACAGCAAAATGCAAATTACATCTTAATACCTGTATAAGACAAAAATACGAAAAAATTTCTAGCAATAATTACCTAAATCCCTTTATAATAGACCAGCCTCTGCCCGCGACTTCATTCGCGTGGACATAGTTAATTTAGGCTAACTAATATGCAGCGAAAGCTCTCAAGAAGAAAAACATCTCGATTTTTAAACATTCTTCATTGTTGTTCCGCTCTTATTGGTCTTAGCATAATGATATATAGTCTATAACCATCCTTGATAAATGAGCTATATAACATAAAAAGAATTTTTCAAATCGGACCAGTAGTTCCTGAGATGACCCCCTACAACGCCACAACATCACAACGTCACAAACTTTACCTCTTTATAATATTAGTACCTATAGATAAAGGTAGGTTTAAAATTCTCTATGGTATAATATACGAATATTGCGGAAGCTAAGAAATTTCAATTTGCCATCTATTCCGATTTAATGTTTGAAGTAATAATAGCTTCTGTTATTATAATTTTAAAACCGATGTCGTAAATAAACAGGCGGCACGTGCCCAAGACGTTTGTTCGGAACGTACTTATTATATTAATTTTCAAAGTGATTTTATACTACGCATTTTGCCAGTTGATTAATTACATTTTACGTTACGTGAATTTAATGTAAACAGCGTTATAACCAAAGTAAATTTAAATGCGATAAATAGAAAATATCTGGTTGCCGAGACTTTATTGACTTAATATGGTTTCCTCGAACAGATTTTGTTGTGAACGTTGTTGTGCATGTGTTCTCTCTCTATATCTATATCGGACGTGATGTCGAGCGTCGATAACATCAAAGTAAAAAAAAACACTTATTTATTTAGGCCCTAAGAAGGCGCTTATGAAAGTCCAAACTACCACCGCCCAGGAAAAACAACACAGTCATCGAGAAGAACCGGCAGTCTTATAATAAATAGCCTTTTGACACTAAAATCCGCTTGACATGGAGGTTAAACTCACAGACAGGCAATTCGTTTAACATTGTTGTAAAAGTTAACACTATTATATGGAACGTATTAAACTGAAATGGTACCTAGTAAAGGGGTGCTAAAGTGATTTTAGCTTACGTTGTTACCTTCCATGTAAGTCCCATGAATAAAATTAAATAAACTATCCATACGAGCTAACTAATAATACCCGTGTACTTTTATACAGCACATATGTATTTAGAACGTGACAATATTAGTTAAATCTAACTAGATAAAAAAAGTTGCCTTACAAAATCTATTTCTCTACTGTGTGAGTCAGCAGGTATGTGAGATGCAGTGTCATTCTTGTTGTTAACTTGTAAATGGGGTGTCACTGTATTGTTCAAGTAGCGTACTTGAGGACTCCATTACGAAAGATTGGGCCAAACATCAGTTAACGTGTACTAGGGCAGGAGATTAAATCAAGGCTATGTAATTCGTACTAAGTAAGCTTTATGGTCCACGGACTACAAGTGAAAGAAGAAAGAATGTGTTTGATGAATTAATTACGACAATACTGCTGATTTATACGAGCTTATATAAATTTATTTTTGTAGTTCTTAGTCCTATTATAATCGTGTAGCAAGACAACGGTCTTGCATATTTGAGGTTAAATGCCATTGCTTCTGTATACGAAGAAAAACTGTATGAAGACGATAGTATTCAACTGTCGGAACGTTCCAGAAAGAACTAAGTCGAAGAAACACAATAACAATAAACGCTTTGGACCGAGTTCGGAGCTCGACCGTTTCGCCTAGCGTTTCTACTTTGACAGTTACTTAACATTTATTATTTGTCCTCCGCTGAGTTTTTGAAGATATTTTTATTCATCAATTTAGTTAACAAATGTTAGCTACATCGTACACTTAAAAGTTTGGATACACTTGTGTTTTATGTAAAAGTAACACTAAAGTCCCATGATCCTAATAATATTTAAAATCTTGGTAAATCTACTTAAAATTGAGACAAGCTAATGTTTTGATGATAAGGATCGTGTATAGAATAGGAATATTTTATAAAAAATATACCTCTTCTCTCGTAACTCTGTTAGAAAATAAAGCGTTCGGGATAGCTGACTAATGGTTTTGTGAACATAATAGATTTTTCACACTCACGGACTCTTTGAAGACAACATATGGAGCTTTATGAAAGGATTTCCAACAACCGAATATGGTTCATTTAACAACATCTTTTTTCATCATCGACTTACGATATTTGCTTCGTTTCACAAGCGTTTTAGTTATACGTAGGTTATGTGTACGTATTTCACGCATTTAAGCAGAGAGATATAGTAGAATATTATCTATCATAGGCTCGCAATCTATCTTAATGTTATAAAGCTCAAGAAAATATCTTAATGCCTGTATATCTTTGAAGCTACCAAGCAGATTTAGTAAATTGCTTGAAATAAATTTAGTTCTTATCTGAGCTGTATATCATTGACATTGCCTGTCTATTAGCGAGTGATGTCTTCTTATTAAAAAGCAAACAAT
>JACEII010000431.1:360-24371 GCA_014332785.1 Antheraea mylitta | reverse complement strand
TACATAATAATTTACTAAACATATTCGCAAATTAATAACAACAATTTCTTATCATATAATTTCGTATACATTAAACACAAGTTTAGTCATTATACAGTCTAACTTAAATACTTTTAGGCGGCAACCAGTCACCCAGGCGGGCTTGTGAGCTTCTCGCGCGTTATGTTAAGTACGTACACTAGGGATCTTAAAAAATAATCGATTTTTAATTAAATCGATTTTTATTTTAATATAATCGATTTTTTATTGTCGATGTTTATTTTCATATAAATCGATTTTTTGAAAATCGATTATATAAATTACGCATTTTAATCGATTTTTATAAACATCTATGCGACGAATGAAAAAAACTCAAAATAAGTTCATTATTATTTACAATTGAAGAGTGAGCATAGTGATATAATATGTTTGTAAAAATTTAAAATGTTTTCTAGCCGCAAAACAGCTAAAAGCGGCTGGCGAAAGTATTTTATAACGAAAAAAAATAATACCACAGTAATATGCATGTCCTGTTCGATAGAATGAAAAATTTTGTAGTGAAACTACAAATTTAAAAAGAACATAGAATGAAAAAAAAACATCCCACTGCCTTACAAGTAACATGAGTTACTATATCTTATAATGATTGTTATGGTTCTTATTACAGCCAAATACCGCTCTCTGTAAAATTAAAACTTTCAATAAAACTAAATAGGTCTGTCATGCGAGTACAACATGTTTACTAAAAATGTCTTATAGTAAACTCGACATCGATAAGTTTACAAAACTATAAATTATTATTGAAATTATTCAATAAAAAAAATTCTTCAATTTTAATTTTCTCAGTCACACTATGATTAATATGAAAATTTAAAAGTGAACTTCATTGTTTTGAATTTTACAGTTACAATTAATAATGTTGTCATTTTGTTAGGATGTTTATCATTTCATTTTTATTACGATATAATGTTTAATAGTACAGAAAATTTCTATGTTATTTAGTTTCTATATTCTTTACCTTGAAAGTTTAAAGGAACATTCACTTTTATTTTGTTTTGAACTGGTTATTTTTGATACGTATAATTTTATGTGATTCTTAATCTGATAAATTGTTATTTTAAATCTTTAGGTTTATTATAGGAATATGGAAAGCATGTCTATTTTTAAATATTATAAAAATCGATTTTTGAAAAAATCAATTATTTATTTTCAATAAAATCGATTTTTAACAAATCGATTATTATTTAAAAAAAGAAAAATCCTAATTAATCGATTTTGTTCATTAAACTCACATCCCTAACGTACACGTTACGCCGCCGCGTCGCGTCGTATCGCTCATTAGCGTTAACTGTGGTTTAACACCATTTTAACTGCTCATTGCAGCACGCAGTACATATGCACTAAATGTGATGCAGTATCACATACATAGGATGTTTCTTGTATATAATTTTGTTTTAAATAGGTACTATAAAAACGTACATAGCTGTTTATTTTTTATAAAAATAATTATGCTATATGCTATTTAGTATTTCGATCAAATATTGAAACCTGAAACTGAAGCTATTACAGGATTCAGCATGAATGAGTCCGCTCGTCCGGGGTAGTACCATCCTCTCACAGTAAACCGACATGAAGTAACAGTGCTTGCACTGTTGCGTTTCCTTTGGAAAGTGAGAGCGTCGGAAGCTCACTTCTCTTTACCTTCTCTTTCTCCTCTTCCCTTCCTCCCCTCCCCCACCCACTACAGGCTGGCAAAACATTAGCGACTCCTCTCGTGTTGCAAGTGTCTATGGGCGGTGGTTATCACTTAACATTAGGTGACCCACCTGTTCGTTTGCCTCCAATGATATAAAAAATACCTTTTTTTAATACAAAACTAATCAAGTTGCTTTTTAAATAATAATCTAAATATTTCGTAGAATTGAATATTTTAAGGTTAGAGCCTATTTAACATTCAGTGCGTATGACAACGTGGGTAGGCCGTTAGCTGAAATTAAATTCAAGGATGACCTTCCTGAAAATACAGTATACTTTTGATTAAGTAGCTGCTTTGTATTTACAGTATACATAAATTAATTATACATTCCAAGGTTTATTTACATCCAAAATTATAACACACAAGTAATTTACAGGGTGCATATTGTTAAGCCCGTAGATTAATCAAATATCGATCACACTATCACAACTTTACACTACAGTCACATCTTCATTTGGTTTCTAATCATATTTGTTCCAGATTATTTGTCGAAAAGTACGCGACTTGGATGCACTGTAGCACGCATACACCTTTAGAACAGAAGGATAAAAAGCTCCGGAATGTTTATATTATTATTCGAATAATTCGAGAGATTTCGAGATGGATTATTTTTAGAACTGCATTACATCTAGTTCCCACGGTCGATGATTCATTTGTTGTTATTTGTAATAAATAGTTTTGATGCAGGATTTAACAGTATATATACAATTTATATTTAACAGAAAAAGAAAACGCGTGTTTTTAAAGGAAGATAGTAGATAGTAGTAGACCTAAAATTGATAAAAATTGTCAGGGAGAGAAGGTTTTACAATTGACAATGTTTGCATGAGAATGGCATAAAAGAATGGCTCAAACCATACATTTTCATAATGTTATTATAGATAAGACCGCGAAATAAGTACAAATTAATAGATATAAATATACATACATTACATTAAAAAATGGGTGTAAATTAAAATTTCATTTAGATTAATCCTTAATATAGTTAGGCTCGTGGGTAACGAAAATATCGTCTTGAATAAAAATGAAAGCAATAGAAACACTTACTCTGTGGTCGTAGTGTGCATGTAGATTTCTTCCTATCGTCTACCATAGTTATTAACTTCAATGTTAAGAATAGCACTACCCTCGTTCTCCTATCGGTATGCTTACATACCTCATAAAACGGAGGGTGAATTAATCTCTGGAGAATTGTTACAATTCGATTTATGACAATGATAACATTTAAACGAAGGATTTGAGACAACTTGAGACTAGTTTAAAACTTATTTATTTTCCTATAATAGTCGAAACAATAAGGTTTCAGTGTGTGCGTTTTTTTTCCTACGCACCTATGAATCATCATACCGTTTTAGTTATTATAATGAATTACTCGGAATATCCGGAGAGAAATTTAGAATGCTCTAAATATGTATGTATAATTTATGTGTTGTGCAGGTAACAGTGCTTGCATTGTTGCGTTTTGTTCGATCAGTGAGAGCGCCGGAGCCCCACCTACCCTCCCCCTTTGCTCTCCCCTCACCATTTTACTCTTTCCCTCATCCCGCCAAACACAAGCTGGCAACACACTTGCGACTCCGCTGGTGCTGCTTGTATCTATGGACGGCAGTGATCACTTAACATCAGGTGACCCGCCTGTTCGTTTGCCTCCTATGATAAAAAAATAAGGTCAAGAAATGGCATAAGATTGAATATCTCTAAAATTATTAACCGTGGTTCATCAACAATTCTAATTAAAACCGCCCGTCTTTGTGCTAGCAACCTCATGTAATCATTACGTATACCTACGTTCTCTATAGAAGGTATACAAGTGTCCTCAGTTCTCACTCGGCTCGCTGTAAGACATAAATCTATGCTGTGTAAACAGATGTTATAATAATTTATGAGATTCGTTAATAAATTTTGCTGAACTGGTACTCAGTTAAACGATCTACTTGTACACCTTTCACAGTACACCGGATGATAATTTTGGTTCATAATTAATTTACATATCTATCTACCTTTTATATAATGAAAACACAGTTTAAATCTCAATAATTTCAAGTCTACTGGAAATATGGGCATGGGACTATAATCATTTAATGCAGAATTGTTCGTAGATCGTTCTAAAAACTACTAATTTTTTGGAATCAATTCACCTTATGATTGACATCGACATTGACCTTTTGACAGATAGATGTTTATTTTGATGTAGTTCGTCGGTACTGACACAAAATGCAAGTAATAGAAACTTACTCTATATACTGTGCATAAAACATGAATTTATGAACAGAATTTATACACTTTACATAATACTAGTGGACGCCCAGTGGTCGACATTCGACCATAGTTCATTTATCTCTTAATGTTTGAACTTTATTAGGGTTTTTTTTGTCAAAGGGTAGGTATACTTCTACAATCAAAGGTTTGCATTATGGCTATTTAGTTATTTGCCATTTGCCAATCGTAACCCATTTTATCGTAACCCATGACACAATTTTCAATTAATTTTACACGACACCATGGGTGGGTGATATTTCTGGGTGGTATTAAATTAAATGTAGTTTGTTCATTATGAGAAATGTCCAGTATCATCATTTGGAAAAGTAATGGATCCACAATACAATCAAATGGTGAATCCAATACAAAGATGTTTTTAATACTACTATTAGCTTTTGAAAATAAATACTTTTTTGTCGCTACATGAGGTTGAATTGCAACATTATAACCGCGGAGGTTCTAAGTCATTGATTACTTTTATGAACAAAATTCTTATTTTGATTATACAAAGTATTATTTGGCTCATTTTTTTATTAAATCATCATTTGAAGCGAATTCACTATAAAAAATAATAAACATTACAATAATAAACACATCAAAAAAGTCTAAGCAACATGCGTGATATTACAAATTTTACCATTTATATGAATTAATTTCTAAGTATTTACTCAAACAAAGTGCGTAGGTAAGTAAACTTTTTTGTTATTGATGACATACTGGCTGGTTGTAAAAAAAATATTTGATTATGTTTTGTTTTTTCATAAAATTCAAATGACTGCGAATTTGTTTTAATTGCTACGTTTAGTCTTGATTTTATAATTTTACCAACCATTTAAATAAAGTTAGCGACAAAATTGAATTGTTAGATATTCTTTACGTCATGAAGCGACGTCATTTGTTGGCAGGTGAAATGCAAAAGCTGTAGGGATGTTGCAAGCGGGAAGTAATCAATCTCAGGTATCTCGACATTTTGACATTCATAGAAGTGTTATTTGTCGTCTTTGGCAGCGCTACCATAATACAGGAGAACCCACTGAACAGCATACTGGCTGTAAAAGGAGTACAACCACTCGTCGAGACCGGTACATACAACTGACTGCAAGACGCCAGCCGATGTTAACCGCTCGAGAGATAAGTTTGAGGCTACAAATTTCAAGTGGTGTTGATGTAAGTCCTCAAAATGTGCGAAATCGACTGCATGAGTACGGCCTACAAGCTCGACGCCCAATCAGGTGCCCACCGATACGTCACGGGAATCGCGCTCGTCGATATGAATGGTGTAGAGAACGCATAACATGGACCCAGGAACAATGGGATAAAATTATGTTTTCCGATGAGTCGCCTGATACAAGAAGGGTGCGAGTGTATCGTCGGCCCGGAAATACTGAAAGGCTCAGGTGCGTTCAGGAAGTTCATCCATACGGCGGCTCAACAGTTATGTTATGGGCGGGTATTATGAACAACAGGCGAACAGGGGAGCTCGTTTTTGTAAATGGAAACATGGATGCTGAAAATTACATTGAGGATTGGAATATATTTAATTTATATAGCCGGAGGCACCGCACAATGAAACACGCCATTTCGAGACTTAATCATGTTTTTTATTTCTACCGACATTTGTAGTAATATACATATTTATATATGTATTCTCAGACCTTATGTCTACCCATTTGCACAAACCTTTGGCTCCGATTTTAGGTTAATGCATGACAATGCACGTTCACATACAGCTCGGCAAACCAATGAATACTTTGCAATGGAGAACGTACGCCCGTATTTGCCCTGGCATGCACAATCGCCAGATGTCAACCCCATCGAGCATGCATGGGACATGCTCCAGAGACGTGTTTTGAAGGACTTGGACGGAGCGACAACAACCCAATAGCTGAAGGATTTGCTACAATTCCATTGGGAGCGAATACCGCAAGATGACATAAACAGTCTCATTATAATTCAATGAATAATCGTTACCGACAAGTTCTGAATAGCAGAGGAGGCCATACTTTGTATTAAATCGTTCTATTCTTTCACAATAAATACATTTTCTTTAGACATTTCATTTTGTAAAAAAAAAGGTTAGTTTCTTATGTATCTTAGTTTCTACAGTATATTTTAATATTGTTCATTTCTGTTATTAAAAGAAGTTATAAAGACAACAGCTGTTATTTTTACATCATAGAATCCTAAAGTTATCATTTTAAAAATAAAATACAACGTTATAATGTGAAGAACCATCCTAAAATTTAAATTAGTACATGTTGCTTAGACTTTTTTGATGAGTGTAGTTATATTTTATATCATTGTTGAATATAGGATGGAAAATGGTAATTGGAACGTAAGAGTTAAAAAATACATACAGTCGAGCATAGCAACCTCCTTCGCAACCTTTTTTGAAGTCATTATTGACAGCTGTCAAAATGTCTTTTTTATTTACATGTGTATATGTTGTGTAAAAATCGAGTAGGAGTGTGAGTAGTGCATATTTTAAATAATTTAATATACTTCTAATGCATTTTATATAAAATAAACAGCTTTCTGCAATTCTCCGCCATATAAACTTTAACTATGCCAAATTTCAAGTTCAACCGTTGAAGGGAAATAGGTTAAAAAGGGGTACAATTTTTTTGCTTCATGTATTAATATATGGATATATATATGGTAGCGTAATTACGAACAAGTAGGGGAGAGTGGGGGAATTGGGAACACTTAGCTTCAAACGCTAAAAAAAATAGAAAAAAGTTATAAACTAAATAAAATTTTATTGCTACATCAACTTTATTTATCTATGTACATAGTAGTCATAAAACGTTATTATAAATTTACGTTTTAATAAAAATATAAACTAAAACAAAAAACATTGCCTTTCCTGTTTACCCGACACCCTATGTGGTAATTGAGATCATCCCGTGGGGGAAATGGGACTTATATGAGGTAATTAAGAAAGACGTTTGATCGATCTTTCGTATGTACTTACGAGGCATCTGAAATAATTTGTGATGTTTAAATATTTTTACACAATCAAAAAGCAGTACTATGGGTAATTAGGAGGGTAAGGGGTAATTGGGAACGTTTCAAATTACCCACCTAATACCGTTCCCAATTACCCGAATCAGTCAATATACATAAAGATTGCCGCCACTCTCAAAAGCATTTTTATTAACTTCAATCTATGTTGCATTTGAAAACAGATACTGCGTGTATGATATGAGCAAAAACACAATACCTTTGAACTCAAAAATATGATACTTATATGTGTTATAACTGATGACAAAAATTATATCAAAAATACAAAAATGATTGTTTGACTTACCGTGACAACACTAGTGCGTCTTTTCAATCCCACTTTCGTATACGGAATAAATAGCTCTGCATTCAGCCGTAGAATAGGTTCGCGACAGTGTAGTACGGGGAGATGTACTATTTATCTAACTGTTCCCAATTACCCGTCGTTCTCAATTACCCCACTCTGCCCTATTGTCTACGTTATTGAGTTTCTGATGGATCAATTTCATCAAAATTAACAATAACCCAATAGAATTTTAACACCTTTGAAAAACCTTTTATAAAATACAATATATTTTATGGTCAAAGAAGAAATATAAAACTTTACCCACGTTATTGCAAATAAGTTAAATACGTATTGAATACTTGCTTTAATTTAATACGAAAGTACTGAAAATTTTTTAAAGCAAGTATTCAATACGTATTTAACTTTTTGTAATAACACCGTAAAACTTTAATAACTGTATATAAAATGAAAACATTGTGATTTTTTTTTTGATACAGACCAAGTGTTTGGGAAATCAAACATCAAAAATTTGAAATTTGATCGAAAAAAATTATGTTTATATATATTAAAATATAAACTTAATTTAAAAAAAGATGGATATGTGTAACTTATGTACACGTGTTAGAAGTTATACTTCTTTGGCGTAACAAGATAAAAACCTTTTCAAAAATTTTATCTTTCGCCTTATTCTACGTTTGTAGAAAAAACGACAATACCAATAGAAAAAAGGTATTTAAAATTGAAAGTTTTAATACAAAGAAACAAATGTTGACTATGGCTAAATTCAGGGTGTTGGTTTTTCGTGACGGTGTGCGCGCGCATCGTAATAACTTCAGGGTGTCGGTTTTTCGAGACGGTGTGCGCGCACATCGTAAAATTTACTCACATCATGTTTCCCTAACGCACCAAAAGAAGTATAATTTCAAAATGTTATTATCTTCATCACTTTTTTATTATTTATGTAGACAGAAGGAGCAAGAACAATGTATTATTAAGAACCGGAGCACGTTATCCCGCCTTGATACTAAAAAAACATTGACAGATGATATACGTAAACCTTCTCCGTGAGTCATTTCAGCTACTGGTGAAAACCGCATAAAAATCCATTCAATCGTTTTTGAGTTTATCAAGAACAGAGAGACAAACGTATGTGGTGATATAGTATGTATCAAAATAAACATAATTTTATATTATAATCAAATAAGTGGAATCGTGTGATATTGTCATGAAAAGAAAATTAAACTGAATTAATCTCAGTGTTTACTTGAATTCATTAAATCAAATAATTGCTTTGCGAGTAAGAACAGACATGATATAGTGAACGAGTTACGTTTGGTCTTAGTAACTAATAGTTTATTTTTTAGCTATCATTTGGTCTATTCTACTACATATTGATAAACGATGAAATCATAAATTTGGTCCTAGGGTTTAAAAAAAAATATAATCAAAACAATTTGATATAATGGTACTTCTTTTTTTTTCGATATGTCTACGCTATTGACCCAGCGAGGTCTTAACAGCTTCACCGGACTACTAAGGCGAGCGCTTAAGGCACTCAGCTGATTTTATTTTGGCAACCAGCTCAAGGGTGCACGGCACACCTCGGCTTGGCTGTTGCCTGTTGCATGCAAAATCGCGACCTATCTTAGCTAACCTAGCTAACTATTCATATATGTATGAGTTGTTGAAAGGTATATGTGTACCAAGCATACACGCCTCAACAACTCCTCCATATATTTATTATCGGAAAATTAAGAGTTTTTCAGTTCGATGAGCGAAAAAAGTAAACCCTTCCACTTTCATGTGTAAGCGTGTAGGCGTGCACGTGTGTGGGGGTGATCGTGTAGTGTTGTAGCAGTGATGTATATTTGTGTGTCACCGTATCGCGCAAGCAACGCACTTAAGGGCTCCCTACCGAGGGATCGAACCTAGGCTTGAGCCACTGCCGCGGGAGGCCTAATCGGGAGTGCGGGAGCGAAATTAAACCCCAGACCACGGCGGCGTGATCTGTGATTACGCGGGCGTGGGCGTGAGCACGCTCTGCTTCGAGGGACAGGCTGGTACTGATCGTTCGCTGACGTGATTAAATCAGGAAAGTCGGTAAAAATGCATCGCGGACGTCTTTTATAATGCGCAGCGTTAGGTACGGGTTCATAGTTTGCGGCGGATACCACTAATGGATTGGGTAATAGTACTTCTAATTTCTAGTATTACTATTATAATGACTAGCTGACCCGTGCCCACTTCGTTGGGTGATAAATATTTATATTATGATTCGATTAGTACTAAGTGCTATGTATTTTGATAAGAATTCATAACTGTTATTGATAATATTACCAATAAGCTTCAACGATTTCAATAATACTACTTTTTGAGACTTAAATATAAAAGTTAGACATATGCCATCTGACTTTTCTGTAGTAATTATCAAGCTCTATAACTTTCCTCTAGAACTCAATCATATATCTTTCATCGTCAAGGCATCATTTATAAGAAACGTTTTCGTTTCACCGTTTTTTCTCCGACTTACTTTGCAAATCTGACAACCACAAAAAACTCTTTTCATTTTTCAGGTTGATATATGGCCTATTTTATACACACTTTATATATACACTCACAAATAACATGGTTTTCTATTGGTAAAAGAATTTTCAAAATCGATTTGCTAAAACCAGATATTATCCAGTAGAACCTCACAAACTCACAAATGATTTAATTGGTACATCTCCCTCGCTCCTGTCTTTCTCGACCGTTTTTCCTTTTTTTCTTTCTTCGTTTTTCAACAACCTTTATATTATGTGTAGTGGCTTTAGTATTATCGTACAAAAATGAAAATAGTTCGCTTTTCTTTAATACCGATTTTTTAATTTTTAATGGATTATGGTCGAATTTCTATCACTAGTTTTTAAATTGGTCCGAAACTAAATTGAGACCGTTTGACTGTGAAAATAGAAAGATAAGTCTATAAACGAGCTGAGTCGTAAAAACGAAGGAGAATAAGAAAGGCTATTGAATAATATTCTGCAGTTTGCCGCATTACAGTAGCATGTATATATGCTTTGACAAAAATAATGGTGTTATATAAATCAGCCCCTCTCGTCGTCGCGCTGTGTCCCTAGAAAGGATATTACGTAGAACATGTCGGGAACACAAAGCCTTATTTGTTTTCAAATATTCTGTTTACTTCGTGAGATTGTTCTGAAACATACTTGGTGAATTAGGATGGTATCTTCACTTTTTAAACTCTCCTCACGTGTTCAATAGCCATTATCTATGTTAAAAAAAATCTGTAGTTCTCTCTGTATGATTAGTTTTTCCCCAAAATACAAACAATTCCCAAATATGGTGTTTTATATTACTCAACTGATCTTTACGATATGTTGTACGCGGAAGCTTTTATTTGCAATAACCTTTAACCTTCATGTTAGGTACTGATTTTTATAAAAATTGCACACGGTAAATATATGCTAGCGAGATATTGAAGGGCTATAAACTTTTTACATGTCATAAAAAACATCTGTCTTCTTATATACGCACGTAAGAAGTTATACGTCTTTGATTTAATTAAGACATTATATGCAACTGATAACAGTATAATTATAGATCATAATTAACTTGAAAAGGCTTTCAAATTATTTTTTTATGTATCTGTATACGGAATGAAGTAACATACCAAAAATAAGAAGAATTAACTATTTATCAAATAATAATGTAACATTAATAATTTATAATGGACACAAAGAGAAAGAGTACACATACCGACCGTAGAAATTTTATATTATAATATATTTATGATACCTATATCGCAATACTAACGACAAATAAGCATCTACCACCAAATATAATCTATAATCAGACACAAAGGCAGGTGTTTATTTATGTATGAATTTTATTATTATCTTCATTAATATAAAACACGTATTGTAGATTCATATATATTTGAATAACGACCTTGAACATAGTTATCAGTTCTCACGAAAACTTTACAACCAACTTCATAGTGTCACTTTTAAGTGTCGTGTGTTCACACATCGTAAAAAATAAAATAATTATTTTTTACAAACGCGTTAAAAGGAGTGTAATTTCAAAAATAAGTAAACATTGATATTTTATTTAATCATCCTCAGACTATTTTCATAATATAATATATAAAAGGGGTATTTAATTACAAGTGTCTTACAAGAAATATCCAATCATAATATCGATATACTTATATTTCAATGAAATAAAGTGAAATAACGAATCGTAAATAATTACTGAATAATAAACGCATGCGGAGCCGCGGGCAACTGCTAGTTTTTAATATTTCTTATTATTAATTAACTAATAATATTTCAAGATATAGTATCCTTATTACAAAACCAGAACGACCATGCCATATAAATGAAAAAAAATCCAACTTTTTAAATATAAATAAACGAAAAAGATTTTAAGTTGCCCAGGAAAAGTCAAATTGAACTACTGTAACGAAAAGTATAAGAGCCACTAGAAACATTATTAACATATTTTTAATTATATTAAATTTAATTCGTGCTACTTACAAGTTAAGACAGAATATTTTTCCGCGGTCTCATTTCATTCAACATCTTCCCGTGTAACTAATAGCTATTAGAAAATATCTCACGTTCCTCGAACTTGTAAGAAGTATTTAAATTAAACGACTAAAAATTAAATTTCAAGTAGAGACCCGGTTGAAAGTTCCAACTTAGGTAGCACACGCTCGTGCAAGACATTTAATGAAGCTTACGCTCCCCACAGTTGGGCATTTAAATTAAATTACACGAAACATACTACTTCTACTGCAAGCATACAATTGCGGGATTAAAGACTTGCAAGCCTCAAGTTCGAAGTCATGTGAAGTTTGAGATCCTAACTTTAGATTCAATTGTGTGTATGTTTTATACATGGTTTATTTTTTCAGTAAATAAATAAAGTCAAGGAGTCTACGTTTTAAATTTCATTTCAGAACAATATCCACAGTATTGTCATAAAGAGAAAAGATTGTTTTTTTTAAATATATATCCATAGGAGGCAAACGAACAGGCGGGTCACCTAATGTTAGATGATCACCGCCGTCCATTGACAATAGCAACACCAGAGGAGTCGCAAGTGCGTTACCAGCCTGTGTTTGGGGGAATGGTGGAAAAGAGAAGGGGAAAAGAGGGGAGGGGAGGGAAGCTGTGTCTCCGGCGTTCTCACTGACCGAACGAGACGCAACAATGCAAGCATTGTTACTTCACGTCGGTTTTCTGTGAGAGGGTGGTACTACCCCGGATGAGCCGACCCATTCATGATGAAACCAACAATAACTTCAGCGTGGTTTTACCACCTACAAAACCTAACTGTTAGTTTTTGGCAGGTAAACTCAGGAATTACTAATTCGACTCTAAAAATTGTTTCAGTATTACAAAGCTAGATTATGTCTGAGTAACATAGGCTGTTTTATTTTTATTAATTTTGTAAAAGATATTGTGACTAACGCGGGCGAAGTCATATAATCATTAATTTATGAACTATGAACACAAATGGGTTTTGAAAGCTTGTAATCTTAATGTCGCCACATAAACGAAGGCCCCGATTCTGATTTATTATTTTCTAAATTTAATTTTTAATTTAATTTTCTATTCCAAATTTTCTATCATTTTTCAAGTTCTCAGTACAATCTATTGATTAAAAAAAAAACAGGAAATTTTAAACTTCAGTATTTATTACATATCAATTGGTGGTCAGCTTTTCCATGAGATACGAATTTTTCTTGAATATTTGGAGTAGGGGTATTTGTGATATTAATTGTATAGAAAATGAACATATTTAGTTTTGACCGTTTTGTCCAAGCGATTTTTAATCATGCATTTATTAATACTAGTGGGCGCCCAGTGGTCGACATTCGATCATAGTAAATTGATTTTTTTAAAGTTTGAACTTTATCAGGGTTCTTTTGTCAAAGGATAGGTATACTTCTACAATCAAAGGTTTTCATCATGGCTATTTAGTTATTTGCCATTTGCCAATCTTTAATCATATGAACATAATAAATCTATGTGTAAATGAAAATTGAAAGTAATTATAAATTTGAAACAAAAACCATGTAGTAAAGCTCTCAAATTTTAAGCAATCATAACTTTACGAAAATAAAGAAATTTATCACAACCCATTACACAATTTTCAATTAATTTTACACGACTCCACGGGTGGTTGGTATTTCTGAGTGATATTTAATTAAATATAGTCTGTTCTTTATGAGAAATAGTGATATGCCCAGTATCATCGTTTGGAAAAGTAAAGGATCCATAATACAATCTAATGGTAAATCCAAGACGAAGATGTTTTTAATACTACCATTAGCTTATGAAAATAAATTCTTTTTTGTTGATACATGAGGTTAAATTGCAACATTGTAACCGCGGAGGTCTAAGTCATGGATTACTTTTATGAACAAAATTCTTATTTTGTTTATACAAAGTATTATTTGGCTCATTTTTTTAATAAATCATCATTTGAAGTGAGTTCACCATAAAAAATAATATACATTACAATAATAGTTATATGCTATAATATCATTGTTGAATATAGGATGGAAAATGGTAATTGGAACGTAAGAGTTAAAAATACATATAGTCGAGCATATCAACCTCTTTCGCAACCTTTTTTGAAGTCGTTATTGACGGCTGTCAAAATGTCTTTTTTATTTACATGTGTGTATATGTTATGTAAAATTCAAGCAGTAGTGTGAGTAGTGCATATTTTAATTAATTTAATGTACTTCTAATGCATTTTATATAAAATAAACAACTTTCTGCACTTCTCCGCCATATAAACTTGCCAAATTTCAAGTTCACCCATTCACGGGAAATCGATTAAAAAGGGGTACAAAGATTTTGCTTCACGTATTAATATATGAATATATAAAAATATAATTTAGTCAGTTCAACCTGTAAGAGACTCATTATAAAGTCTTAGAGTATCTATGCCACATATCATAACGCTTTCCACAGGGATTAAATAATATCGATAAAATTTTACAGAGGCAGCTTAGAATTGGCGAAAGGGTTTATGGTGTGTCGAACTCGCAAAGTTTTAATAAAAAAAGTAAAAGACAAGCCACAATAATTCCATAAAAAAATAAGTAATTATTATGAAATAATAGAAATAAAACATTTGTATGAGAATGAAGTCGCAATAATTTATATTGATACTAGCTGACTGGGTGGACGTTATTCTGCCTTGATAATGAAAAGAATCCCAGAGAGTCAACCGCAGTGCCACTTACCGGGTCCAATTATGAATTAAAACCATTCTCGGATCCACTGGAACACACAAAATTTCAAGTGTAAGAAGTCTATATCATCATCATAATCTCAGCCTATAGTCGTCCACTGCTGGAGAAAGGCCTCACCATACGTTCTCCACAGCGTACGGCTCTGTGCCGCCTGTAACCAACGGCTCCCCGCGACCTTTATAATGTCATCGGTCCATCTGGTGGGGGGCCGTCCCACGCTGCGCTTTCCGGTGCGTGGTCGCCACTCTAGGACTTTTTTGCCCCATCGCTCATCAGTCCTTCGAGCTATGTGCCCTGCCCAATTCCACTTCAACTGTGATATTCGGTGAGCTATGTCGGCAACTTTAGTTCTCCTACGGATCTCCTCATTTCTGATTCGATCACGTAGAGAAACCCCGAGCATTGCTCTTTCCATCGCTCGTTGGGTGATATTGAGCTTTCTTATGAGGCCCACAGTTAGCGGCCACGTCTCCGTGCCGTAAGTCATCAGTGGCAACACGCATTGGTTGAAGACTTTAGTCTTCAAGCACTGGGGTATTAAGGAAGAGAAAACAGTTCTGAGTTTCCCAAACGCTGCCCAACCAAGTTGGATTCGGCGATTTACCTCTTTCTCGAAGTTGGACCTACCAAGTCGAATAGTTTGTCCTAGGTATATGTACTCGTTAACAACTTCGAGTGTAGAATTCCCAATAATTATTGGGGTAGACACTACGTGGATATTCGACATGACTTTTGTCTTCTCCATGTTCATTTTGAGGCCCACTCGTTCAGAAACTCTACTGAGGCTATTTAGCATCGTGGCAAGGTCCTCCGAAGATTTTGCCATGACCACGATATCGTCGGCGAAACGAAGGTGGGTGATGTACTCACCATTTATGTTAATGCCAAGTCCATCCCACTCCAGAAGCTTGAAGACATCTTCCAACGCAGTTATGAACAGTTTCGGAGATATAACATCTCCCTGTCTCACACCTTTCTGCAGTTGAATTGGTTTCGAGCTCTGATTCTGGAGTCGAACTGACATGGTGGCGTTTTCGTACAAACACCTTAGCACCTTGATGTACCGATGGTCGATTTGGCACCTCTGAAGAGCCTCCAGCACCGCCTATATCTCAACCGAATCAAAGGCTTTCTCATAGTCCACAAACGCCAAGCAAAGAGGCTGATTATACCCCTCGGTTTTCTGTATAACCTGCCGTAGCGTATGTATGTGGTCTATGGTACTATAGCCTTTCCGGAAACCGGCTTGTTCGGGTGGCTGGAAGTCGTCGAGCTTGCGAGCGAGACGATTCGTGATGACTCTCGAAAACAGCTTATAAACATGACTCAGAAGCGTGATGGGTCTGTAATTCTTAAGAAGTGTGTTGTCACCTTTCTTAAAAAATAGTATCACTACGCCTCTATGCCATGCTTGTGGCGTAGTACCCTCGAGTATGACAACGTTAAAGAGCCTCTGAAGGACTTTCAACACCGGTATTCCACCCGCTTTCAGAAGCTCCACCGTAATTCCATCATCACCCGGTGCTTTATTGTTCTTCAGCTGTTTAAGAGCCATAGTAATCTCGTACATGCTGACGTCCGGGATATATACATATACTTTATGTTATATGTACGTCTTCGTGACCAAATAACAAAAGGATAGATTCAGAAACTGTTCTAATCTATACTAATATATAAAGCTGAAGAGTTTGTTTGTTTGTTTGGTTGAACGCGCTAATCTCAAGAACTACCGGTCCGATTTGAAAGTTTATTTTAGTGTTAGATAGCTCATTTATCGAGGATGGCTATAGGCTACATATCATCAGAACCAATAGGAGCTGAGCACTATTGAAGAATGTCTCAAAATCGGGCTATTTTGGAAGCTTTCGCTGCGTGTTAATGTCAGTATTATATGCGTTGCCATGGTAACGCGATAACATTCTATCGCGAATATTTTCATGGCTTATTCTGTGTTCCTATTCAAAAAGTTTGTTCTACGTTATTTTTGTTTCCAATGTTTAATTATACGTGGTACGTTTCTATCGCAAGCATTCCCAAAGTTTATGTTGTGTTGTTATTCAAACAGTTTAGTAGTAATAATATTCGTCCAATAAGACTGGCGAAGGAATTGATCCATACTGACAATTCTGAAGTTGTCAATATAGGTAGTTATTATGTATTCTTTAGCCAGTTTTCTTTTATGTCCAAGTTAATGAAAAGGTATAAGTGCCAAATCCTCTATATAATATTTCGTAAATTTTTATCTTCTTAATTTTCAAGACCACAGAATTCATGCTCCGTGGTATTATTATTCATTCATTTCACTTATGCACAATAAACGAACCTTATTACATAAAACGCCGCCAATTTAACATAATATAGAGTCAAGTAACACAAGATTATGAATAAAATATAAAATCCACTGCTTGAAAGTTTATTGTACACTAAGGTGGATTTCCGCAAATTAACACCTTCTTTAATCAAATAGTTTATTGTACGAGTTTTAATCTCAATTTTTGATTTGTGATATATTACGTATTATAAAAATAAAGTGTGTGTATGTAATATAAAAATAAATACTTTATGGTGAATACATATATCTGTGGTGCTACAAATATCAACATTTTTTTTATTCTGTCGATATGTCTGGTTATTTGTTCCGAGTAATCTCCAAAACGGCTGAACCTATTTGAACGTTTTTTTTCTTAGACATGATTACGCTATTGACCTAGCAAGGTCTTAACAGCTTCACCGGACTACAAGTAATATTTAAACGGAAATTTTACGGACAAATAACTAATTAATTTGCTGTTTTATTTTAAGCTAGCGGGTTCAGCAGACGTTGCCCGCACTGACAATAAGACAAACTCTACCTAAACCTTGCTCAAGAATCATTTTATATATTAGTGAAAATGGCATGAAGATGCGTTCTGTTGTTTTTGATCTTATCACGAATAGACATATACACATCTAATCATAATTTTACATTTATTTAATATATTTAAAAAACACGTGCGAAGCCGCGGGTATCAGCTAGTATAAAATTTTAATATGTAATTCTTGTTAATTCTAAAATCAAAGCTATGTATCAATCAATTAAAGTAGGTACATAATTTTAAATACATGCGATTAAACTATAAGCTATGTGGTGAATCTTATCTTCCGTTTACAGAGTTATTCAAATACTTACATTCAAAAATTGAAATAAATATAAACATTCTAAATAGTCTTCTTTAAATCACAATACCCTATAATACATCTATGTCAAAAGGCTCCAGACTGCGTACACCCTGAAGCAAAACGATGTTGAATATCTACGATTTCGTCCCGGCTTTAACACCCGCTCTATTCCAACGGACTTCCTGATTTAGCTACACTCTTGGTATTTGGTTTTCCTAATGGAATTTTAATATGTTTTTTCTTCATATCCATGAAACACGGTTTTGATGTTATGCCCCGAGGTACGAAACGTAAAATTTGATAGCTAGGTAAATGTTACCGCTCTTCTAAGAATTTCATTCTGTTGTATAAACAAAATATCGTTTATAGCTTGTTTAAGAATATTAATTTTATACAGGACTAAAAAAGAATACTGTTAGTGGAAAGGTTACATGAATAACAATAGCAAATTTTACTAAACGAAAATATTCCTTTATTATTAAAAACAAGTTAAAGTACTACCTATAAACAATTTTGATAAATCCGCTTCTTGCTTGCCGATTAAATGGTATAAAAAACATTAAACAAACTGATCGATACAATTACTATTATTAGATCATTGTTTCTCTAAAAAAGGCCATGAAAAATAATATTTTATTAGTTTAAAAAATCTATAAAGCTAACTAGTGCCAAAAAGTTTTCTTATGTAAGTTATGAAATGATCAAGATGGGACTCATTTTTTACGGATGTAAAAATCGGTATGCCTTTTTTAATATAGCTTTATAATAAGTACTTAAAATAATATTATATTTGTATCCTTGATTGCGCTACGAAAGGCACTATGTTTATTACAATATAAAATTGTGATATTCAAATTTAGCAGTAATAAACTGAATCTTTAGTTCCCATAGTGACTACGTTTTCAGTTTAATAAATGTCCCCAATATTCGCGCAGTATTTCGTGAGTTTAAAATTAATATGAAAGTTTCGCTTACAGTGGAACGATAGAAGTGTGGATGAACACACTTGTAAATTATCACTTCATTTAAGCGATGCTCGGCGGTGCAATTTCATGGTCGAGCGAATCTTTCCTGCTTGGTTCTAGTGATGCTAAGCACAGACCAAGTGAACGGAGCCAAGCAAAGACGAACGAATAGCATTCGCTGATGAATGTCGCACACCCATTTCGCTATTATGTCTAACGGCATTGTTTAATTCTATCCATAAACTTATCTGTAATAAAATTAATACTTTTTAAATGTGAATATAAGTTTTCATAATGATTTTCTTTTCAAGTTATTATTAATTCCAACCAGATCACCTGACTATCAATCTTATCGTTTAAACAACACGGTGCACCGTTTTAATGCATGTCCACTCTTTACAATCATCTTAAGTAAAGAGTATTAAACAATCGCTGAAGAGTTCACACTGCAAGCTATTTTCGTTTGTTTGGTCTCTTTTCCTTTAATGTACAAATACGCAGTCGAAGAACAACAACGGTGTTACGGGCTTCTTTGGGATTTGGTTAAAATAAAAAATCTATTAGACTTCACTACTGTTTGGCTTATTTTGATGACATATAAAGTTCAATTTTTGCAGGGACTATCCAGATAGGCGAAGGAAATGCTAAATGGACATAATTATCCGAGGCGGGTGCCAGTTAGGATACATTTATGGAGTCTAACAAAATATAAGTAATGCACGTAAATTCGTTAAATTTTCCACATCTTTTGGTTTCTTAGCCTGAGGAAACTGAGTACGTCAACCTAATGCAATCGAAGGTCAGTACTCCCACTTCTTTCTTCTAGTTAATCCGGCCTGACAATGGAAGTAGCACTTCATCATCTACACCCTTTCTTTGTTTTTTTTACGAAGTGGTCTCTTGAATGCCCGTAACTGTTCAAGTTTGTTATCTTCCATAGTGATATTTAGGAAGTCTTCTTTGTAAACGCGCGTACTTTTTTTTCTACGATAATTTTTAAAGGCTTCTTCTCCATTACCCATGTGTATGTCAGTTGATGCGGGCTCATCTGAATAGTTGATATGGCTCAGAGTGCACCACAAGAATTAACTTAGCAGCCTAAATTTTCCACACATACTCGTGTGTTACCATTCATTCGTTCGCCTTCGTTCGGTTGGTCTGTACCCAGCATGAGACATATTGTTATGTTCCTTATTACACTGTGCAGGACATTTTGTGAAAGTAGAATAAAACTAATTCTATGGCCTTTTAAAACTTTTAATTTAAAGGATTACCGTAAATAATAAAAATATTGTTTATGAATTTCAATTTTGACCTAAATATTTAAATATTCTCTGGTTCGCTGGTTGGCAAAAAAGGTTACTTTTTCAAACACGGTAAATAGTGTTTTTAAAATCTGTTAGGTCATTTTATGTCCTAAATTGAAAAAATATATATGATTTAAATATTTGACGAAACCAATTTTGAAAAATGGTAAATTGCAATCTAGTCATAGCAGTGGATACATTTTACCACGATTTAAAAATATAGTTCCTATAAAATATACAAAACGCGTCCAACGAAAGCAAAATCTATGCTAAGTACAAATGCAATGTAACCTCACATATATGTTAGTGCAATGTAGCTTCATAAAAGACCAATCGATTTACACACTTAACTATGAGATCCATTTTTGAATCTATGATATAAGTTTTCATCAAAGTCAGAGGTTGGAGTTTTTGGCGGGATTTCAGTCTGTCATGTAGTGGATTTTATATTTTATTCATAATCTTGTGTTACTTGACTCTATATTGTGTAAAGTTGGTGGTGTTTTATGTAATATGGTTAGTTTAACGTGCATTAGTGAAGTGAATGGGAAATAATACCACGGAGCATGAAATTCTGAGGTGCCACAAAAACTCCCTGGAGGGTTCTAACAAGAGATCCACCATCTTGTTAGAATATTGATTGACACGACGCTTGATATTGTAATGATCGTGCGACGCTTGTAATATTATTGATTACTCGACAATGGCATTAATAATCTGAAAGATTGATTGCCAAAAATAAAGTTAAAAAAAAAAGTCATAGAAATTTCTTAAATCTCGTTATTCAACTTTTTTTGTTACACGTAATATTAGATATAATAGTCATTGAAATTGTGATGGTATTTCTGTAAGGGACGATTTGGTTACAGTTTGACAGAAATATGGGATTGCATATGGATTAATACATAACCACTATAGTTTCACATTATATTCTGATAATATTGAAAAGGAAATATTTGCAGATACCAATAGCAGATATTTGTACTTAGTGATATTGGGAGTGTATAGTGAGACGAGACACAGTGTAAGAAAGAGACTAGTTAACTGGAAACCATAACAAATATACCATTGTGGATTTTTGCAGATCTTTTTTGATGTATAAATTCATTCTTAGGTTGTTTTAGTGTATCCCACGATGTTAAGTCAATGTTAGTAATTTACTCAGAAAATATTTTTAACTTTGTAACTGCAATACATATACTTTTATTTCTTATTAGTAACGTTATTCGGAAAACATTATCTAATGTTACTGAAAAGTGTACCAAAATCCATTGCGCGTTTTAAAAGAAGTAATGGAACATAACTTTGATTCATTCATATTTTAAGTTGGCTCTTGGGCCTAACGTATGTAGAAGCCGTAGAACTACTATCATTTACATAATTACCTTACTTGTAAACGTTTCTTGCTAAAATATTATCAAACCACACTGAAATTCTATACATGCATCTCACTCAACACGACATTAGCTCTCGCTTGCTCAGCAGCATTTCACTATTTTATTAAGTATTTCCCATTGTTGTATATTGCGGTCACAGGTATTTTTATGTGTTAACTATTTCAATAAAAAAGCTTAGTGTTGTCCAGCGGTGAGTGTTAGTAGCTGCAACAGTTAACTACAGCAGTCACTACCGCTCATGTAATTATAATCTATCTATACTATAATAAAACTGTAACAAGTCGAAATCTGTACATTAAATATTTTTTGAAAAATTTAATCAGGGTAGACTATGTTATCGATATAAAAGCCAAAAATAATCTTTTTACAATTTTTGTCTGTCTGTCTGTCTGTCTTTCTGTCTGTCTGTCTTTCTGTCTGTCTGTCTGTCTGTCTGTCTGTCCCTATGCACACGCATCACTCCGAAAGTACTGAACCAATCTTGATGAAACTTGACATAGTGATAACTAATATTACGCCGGAAGGCCCTCGGGACATGTGATGGGGAGCCGCAATTGTAGGCCCCCCACCACTAAGGGTAGGGACCACCCCGTCAGGGCAACAGGCCCAGTCGTAGTCGCCGCCAGGCAGGAGGAAGTTGCTATGGACCAGTAATGGAGCACATCAATAGCAACTTCCTCCAGGCGAACCTCAACCACTCCGCCGCTGCACAGGATTTGTTCGTGCAGTCAATGGCGGAGTGGGGTATCGGGCTCGCGGTTGCCGCGGAGCCGTACTACGTTCTCTCCCAGCCGCACTGGGCTGGGGATCGGGCTAGTTCCGTGGCGATCGTAGCCGGCCGAGGTTCGCACCTAGCGGTGAGCGAGAGGGGTGCCGGGTTCGTGGCAGCCGTCTGGGGAGAGTACGCCATTGTGGGGGCGTACTTCTCTCCTAATAAGCCCCTGTGGGAGTTCGAAGCGTTTCTCGACTCACTGCAGGGAGCTGTCAGGCGGCTGTCGCCGCTCCCCGTGGTCCCTATGGGCGATTTAAACGCCAAATCGAGGACTTGGGGAGCGGCTGCCACGAACCTGAGGGGCATGGCCGTTGAGGAGTGGGCGGCCGAAGTTGGTCTGTCCCTCCTCAATCAGGGGGACGTCCACACGTGCGTGCGACAGAACGGGGGGTCTGTGGTAGACGTCTCGTTTGCCACCCCGTCCGTCGCACGTCGTGTCCGGGGGTGGCGGGTGCTTGAGGAGGTGGAGACCCTATCGGACCACCGATATATTAGGTTCGAGGTCTCCACCTCACAAGCCGGAACTGGTACCCGCCCCGGAGGGGTGCGAAGTTCCCCTGCTGGGCAGTGAACCGTCTCAACCGCGAACTAGCGGAAGAGGCGGCCATCGTCCAGGCGTGGGCCATGCCCCCCCCCGCAGGACGATGTCGACGCGTCCGCAGCCCGCCTCCGTGGGGCACTCACGGAGGTTTGCGACGCGTCAATGCCGCGGAGCATACACCGCCCAGACAAAAGGGCGGTGTACTGGTGGTCGCCGGAGATAGCCGATCTCCGCGCGGCCTGCTCTGCGGCCCGGCGGCTGTTCGGGCGCAGCCGCCGACGGCGGCACCGGGACCCTGAGGAGGAGGCCCGGCTGTATGGCAGCTACAGGGAGTGCAGGAAGACCCTGCAGGCTGCCATCAGCCGGGCGAAAGAAGCGGCGTGGGAGGAGCTGCTACAAACCGTGGAGGGAGATCCTTGGGGTCGTCCATATCGGATCGTAAGCAAGAAGTTGCGATCCTGGACGCCCCCGGTGACGGAGACCCTCCAGCCGGAGGTGGTGGCGAGGGTCGTGGGAGAGTTATTCCCCGACCCTCCACTGGTATATGCTCCTCTCATGCCCCCACCTCGGGCGGAAGTTGGGGAGGTGTCTAGCAGCCCTCTCCCAATTACGGAAGAGGAGATGAGGAGGGCTGTCGAACGCCTCCTCAACCGGCGGAGAGCACCCGGCCCTGATGGGGTCCCGGGTCGGGTGCTCGGCCTTGCAATGGGTCATCTGGGGGGGTGGCTTCGGGAGCTGTTCGACCGGTGCTTGGCGGTTGGTCAGTTCCCGAAGCCCTGGAAGTTCGGGCGGCTCTGCCTGATCGCGAAGGCGGGCCGCCCTCCGGACTGCGCGTCCGGGTATCGGCCCCTCGTCCTGCTGGACGACGTCGGTAAGGTTCTGGAGAGAATCGTCTCTTTCCGAATCGTCCAGCACCTGGAGGGAGTGGGGCCGAATTTGTCGGACGCGCAGTTCGGCTTCCGGGCAGCGCGTTCCACCATGGACGCTCTGTGCCTCCTCAAGTCGCTGTCCACGGAGGCGACCTCCCAGGGGGAAAGGGTGTTGGCGGTGTCCTTGGACATTGCCAACGCCTTCAACAGCTTGCCGCACGGGGTCATACGGGAGGCACTCCGATATTTTGGAGTGCCCCCGTATCTGCGGCGGCTGGTGGAGGCGTACCTGGAAGGCAGGGAGGTCGCCTACGTGGACGGCGATGGGCGAATGATCCGGCGGGCGACAGAAAGAGGAATTCCACAGGGGTCGGTCCTGGGACCGCTCTTGTGGAACATGGGCTACGACTGGGTGCTCCGCGGCGTGCTCCCATATGGA
>JACEII010000430.1:0-24011 GCA_014332785.1 Antheraea mylitta | reverse complement strand
TCCATATGGGAGCACGCCGCGGAGCACCCAGTCGTAGCCCATGTTCCACAAGAGCGGTCCCAGGACCGACCCCTGTGGAATTCCTCTTTCTGTCGCCCGCCGGATCATTCGCCCATCGCCGTCCACGTAGGCGACCTCCCTGCCTTCCAGGTACGCCTCCACCAGCCGCCGCAGATACGGGGGCACTCCAAAATATCGGAGTGCCTCCCGTATGACCCCGTGCGGCAAGCTGTTGAAGGCGTTGGCAATGTCCAAGGACACCGCCAACACCCTTTCCCCCTGGGAGGTCGCCTCCGTGGACAGCGACTTGAGGAGGCACAGAGCGTCCATGGTGGAACGCGCTGCCCGGAAGCCGAACTGCGCGTCCGACAAATTCGGCCCCACTCCCTCCAGGTGCTGGACGATTCGGAAAGAGACGATTCTCTCCAGAACCTTACCGACGTCGTCCAGCAGGACGAGGGGCCGATACCCGGACGCGCAGTCCGGAGGGCGGCCCGCCTTCGCGATCAGGCAGAGCCGCCCGAACTTCCAGGGCTTCGGGAACTGACCAACCGCCAAGCACCGGTCGAACAGCTCCCGAAGCCACCCCCCCAGATGACCCATTGCAAGGCCGAGCACCCGACCCGGGACCCCATCAGGGCCGGGTGCTCTCCGCCGGTTGAGGAGGCGTTCGACAGCCCTCCTCATCTCCTCTTCCGTAATTGGGAGAGGGCTGCTAGACACCTCCCCAACTTCCGCCCGAGGTGGGGGCATGAGAGGAGCATATACCAGTGGAGGGTCGGGGAATAACTCTCCCACGACCCTCGCCACCACCTCCGGCTGGAGGGTCTCCGTCACCGGGGGCGTCCAGGATCGCAACTTCTTGCTTACGATCCGATATGGACGACCCCAAGGATCTCCCTCCACGGTTTGTAGCAGCTCCTCCCACGCCGCTTCTTTCGCCCGGCTGATGGCAGCCTGCAGGGTCTTCCTGCACTCCCTGTAGCTGCCATACAGCCGGGCCTCCTCCTCAGGGTCCCGGTGCCGCCGTCGGCGGCTGCGCCCGAACAGCCGCCGGGCCGCAGAGCAGGCCGCGCGGAGATCGGCTATCTCCGGCGACCACCAGTACACCGCCCTTTTGTCTGGGCGGTGTATGCTCCGCGGCATTGACGCGTCGCAAACCTCCGTGAGTGCCCCACGGAGGCGGGCTGCGGACGCGTCGACATCGTCCTGCGGGGGGGGGCATGGCCCACGCCTGGACGATGGCCGCCTCTTCCGCTAGTTCGCGGTTGAGACGGTTCACTGCCCAGCAGGGGAACTTCGCACCCCTCCGGGGCGGGTACCAGTTCCGGCTTGTGAGGTGGAGACCTCGAACCTAATATATCGGTGGTCCGATAGGGTCTCCACCTCCTCAAGCACCCGCCACCCCCGGACACGACGTGCGACGGACGGGGTGGCAAACGAGACGTCTACCACAGACCCCCCGTTCTGTCGCACGCACGTGTGGACGTCCCCCTGATTGAGGAGGGACAGACCAACTTCGGCCGCCCACTCCTCAACGGCCATGCCCCTCAGGTTCGTGGCAGCCGCTCCCCAAGTCCTCGATTTGGCGTTTAAATCGCCCATAGGGACCACGGGGAGCGGCGACAGCCGCCTGACAGCTCCCTGCAGTGAGTCGAGAAACGCTTCGAACTCCCACAGGGGCTTATTAGGAGAGAAGTACGCCCCCACAATGGCGTACTCTCCCCAGACGGCTGCCACGAACCCGGCACCCCTCTCGCTCACCGCTAGGTGCGAACCTCGGCCGGCTACGATCGCCACGGAACTAGCCCGATCCCCAGCCCAGTGCGGCTGGGAGAGAACGTAGTACGGCTCCGCGGCAACCGCGAGCCCGATACCCCACTCCGCCATTGACTGCACGAACAAATCCTGTGCAGCGGCGGAGTGGTTGAGGTTCGCCTGGAGGAAGTTGCTATTGATGTGCTCCATTACTGGTCCATAGCAACTTCCTCCTGCCTGGCGGCGACTACGACTGGGCCTGTTGCCCTGACGGGGTGGTCCCTACCCTTAGTGGTGGGGGGCCTACAATTGCGGCTCCCCATCACATGTCCCGAGGGCCTTCCGGCGTAATATTAGTTATCACTATGTCAAGTTTCATCAAGATTGGTTCAGTACTTTCGGAGTGATGCGTGTGCATAGGGACAGACAGACAGACAGACAGACAGACAGAAAGACAGACAGACAGAAAGACAGACAGACAGACAGACAAAAATTGTAAAAAGATTATTTTTGGCTTTTATATCGATAACATAGTCTACCCTGATTAAATTTTTCAAAAAATATTTAATGTACAGATTTCGACTTGTTACAGTTTTATTATAGTATAGATAGATTATAATTACATGAGCGGTAGTGACTGCTGTAGTTAACTGTTGCAGCTACTAACACTCACCGCTGGACAACACTAAGCTTTTTTATTGAAATAGTTAACACATAAAAATACCTGTGACCGCAATATACAACAATGGGAAATACTTAATAAAATAGTGAAATGCTGCTGAGCAAGCGAGAGCTAATGTCGTGTTGAGTGAGATGCATGTATAGAATTTCAGTGTGGTTTGATAATATTTTAGCAAGAAACGTTTACAAGTAAGGTAATTATGTAAATGATAGTAGTTCTACGGCTTCTACATACGTTAGGCCCAAGAGCCAACTTAAAATATGAATGAATCAAAGTTATGTTCCATTACTTCTTTTAAAACGCGCAATGGATTTTGGTACACTTTTCAGTAACATTAGATAATGTTTTCCGAATAACGTTACTAATAAGAAATAAAAGTATATGTATTGCAGTTACAAAGTTAAAAATATTTTCTGAGTAAATTACTAACATTGACTTAACATCGTGGGATACACTAAAACAACCTAAGAATGAATTTATACATCAAAAAAGATCTGCAAAAATCCACAATGGTATATTTGTTATGGTTTCCAGTTAACTAGTCTCTTTCTTACACTGTGTCTCGTCTCACTATACACTCCCAATATCACTAAGTACAAATATCTGCTATTGGTATCTGCAAATATTTCCTTTTCAATATTATCAGAATATAATGTGAAACTATAGTGGTTATGTATTAATCCATATGCAATCCCATATTTCTGTCAAACTGTAACCAAATCGTCCCTTACAGAAATACCATCACAATTTCAATGACTATTATATCTAATATTACGTGTAACAAAAAAAGTTGAATAACGAGATTTAAGAAATTTCTATGACTTTTTTTTTTAACTTTATTTTTGGCAATCAATCTTTCAGATTATTAATGCCATTGTCGAGTAATCAATAATATTACAAGCGTCGCACGATCATTACAATATCAAGCGTCGTGTCAATCAATATTCTAACAAGATGGTGGATCTCTTGTTAGAACCCTCCAGGGAGTTTTTGTGGCACCTCAGAATTTCATGCTCCGTGGTATTATTTCCCATTCACTTCACTAATGCACGTTAAACTAACCATATTACATAAAACACCACCAACTTTACACAATATAGAGTCAAGTAACACAAGATTATGAATAAAATATAAAATCCACTACATGACAGACTGAAATCCCGCCAAAAACTCCAACCTCTGACTTTGATGAAAACTTATATCATAGATTCAAAAATGGATCTCATAGTTAAGTGTGTAAATCGATTGGTCTTTTATGAAGCTACATTGCACTAACATATATGTGAGGTTACATTGCATTTGTACTTAGCATAGATTTTGCTTTCGTTGGACGCGTTTTGTATATTTTATAGGAACTATATTTTTAAATCGTGGTAAAATGTATCCACTGCTATGACTAGATTGCAATTTACCATTTTTCAAAATTGGTTTCGTCAAATATTTAAATCATATATATTTTTTCAATTTAGGACATAAAATGACCTAACAGATTTTAAAAACACTATTTACCGTGTTTGAAAAAGTAACCTTTTTTGCCAACCAGCGAACCAGAGAATATTTAAATATTTAGGTCAAAATTGAAATTCATAAACAATATTTTTATTATTTACGGTAATCCTTTAAATTAAAAGTTTTAAAAGGCCATAGAATTAGTTTTATTCTACTTTCACAAAATGTCCTGCACAGTGTAATAAGGAACATAACAATATGTCTCATGCTGGGTACAGACCAACCGAACGAAGGCGAACGAATGAATGGTAACACACGAGTATGTGTGGAAAATTTAGGCTGCTAAGTTAATTCTTGTGGTGCACTCTGAGCCATATCAACTATTCAGATGAGCCCGCATCAACTGACATACACATGGGTAATGGAGAAGAAGCCTTTAAAAATTATCGTAGAAAAAAAAGTACGCGCGTTTACAAAGAAGACTTCCTAAATATCACTATGGAAGATAACAAACTTGAACAGTTACGGGCATTCAAGAGACCACTTCGTAAAAAAAACAAAGAAAGGGTGTAGATGATGAAGTGCTACTTCCATTGTCAGGCCGGATTAACTAGAAGAAAGAAGTGGGAGTACTGACCTTCGATTGCATTAGGTTGACGTACTCAGTTTCCTCAGGCTAAGAAACCAAAAGATGTGGAAAATTTAACGAATTTACGTGCATTACTTATATTTTGTTAGACTCCATAAATGTATCCTAACTGGCACCCGCCTCGGATAATTATGTCCATTTAGCATTTCCTTCGCCTATCTGGATAGTCCCTGCAAAAATTGAACTTTATATGTCATCAAAATAAGCCAAACAGTAGTGAAGTCTAATAGATTTTTTATTTTAACCAAATCCCAAAGAAGCCCGTAACACCGTTGTTGTTCTTCGACTGCGTATTTGTACATTAAAGGAAAAGAGACCAAACAAACGAAAATAGCTTGCAGTGTGAACTCTTCAGCGATTGTTTAATACTCTTTACTTAAGATGATTGTAAAGAGTGGACATGCATTAAAACGGTGCACCGTGTTGTTTAAACGATAAGATTGATAGTCAGGTGATCTGGTTGGAATTAATAATAACTTGAAAAGAAAATCATTATGAAAACTTATATTCACATTTAAAAAGTATTAATTTTATTACAGATAAGTTTATGGATAGAATTAAACAATGCCGTTAGACATAATAGCGAAATGGGTGTGCGACATTCATCAGCGAATGCTATTCGTTCGTCTTTGCTTGGCTCCGTTCACTTGGTCTGTGCTTAGCATCACTAGAACCAAGCAGGAAAGATTCGCTCGACCATGAAATTGCACCGCCGAGCATCGCTTAAATGAAGTGATAATTTACAAGTGTGTTCATCCACACTTCTATCGTTCCACTGTAAGCGAAACTTTCATATTAATTTTAAACTCACGAAATACTGCGCGAATATTGGGGACATTTATTAAACTGAAAACGTAGTCACTATGGGAACTAAAGATTCAGTTTATTACTGCTAAATTTGAATATCACAATTTTATATTGTAATAAACATAGTGCCTTTCGTAGCGCAATCAAGGATACAAATATAATATTATTTTAAGTACTTATTATAAAGCTATATTAAAAAAGGCATACCGATTTTTACATCCGTAAAAAATGAGTCCCATCTTGATCATTTCATAACTTACATAAGAAAACTTTTTGGCACTAGTTAGCTTTATAGATTTTTTAAACTAATAAAATATTATTTTTCATGGCCTTTTTTAGAGAAACAATGATCTAATAATAGTAATTGTATCGATCAGTTTGTTTAATGTTTTTTATACCATTTAATCGGCAAGCAAGAAGCGGATTTATCAAAATTGTTTATAGGTAGTACTTTAACTTGTTTTTAATAATAAAGGAATATTTTCGTTTAGTAAAATTTGCTATTGTTATTCATGTAACCTTTCCACTAACAGTATTCTTTTTTAGTCCTGTATAAAATTAATATTCTTAAACAAGCTATAAACGATATTTTGTTTATACAACAGAATGAAATTCTTAGAAGAGCGGTAACATTTACCTAGCTATCAAATTTTACGTTTCGTACCTCGGGGCATAACATCAAAACCGTGTTTCATGGATATGAAGAAAAAACATATTAAAATTCCATTAGGAAAACCAAATACCAAGAGTGTAGCTAAATCAGGAAGTCCGTTGGAATAGAGCGGGTGTTAAAGCCGGGACGAAATCGTAGATATTCAACATCGTTTTGCTTCAGGGTGTACGCAGTCTGGAGCCTTTTGACATAGATGTATTATAGGGTATTGTGATTTAAAGAAGACTATTTAGAATGTTTATATTTATTTCAATTTTTGAATGTAAGTATTTGAATAACTCTGTAAACGGAAGATAAGATTCACCACATAGCTTATAGTTTAATCGCATGTATTTAAAATTATGTACCTACTTTAATTGATTGATACATAGCTTTGATTTTAGAATTAACAAGAATTACATATTAAAATTTTATACTAGCTGATACCCGCGGCTTCGCACGTGTTTTTTAAATATATTAAATAAATGTAAAATTATGATTAGATGTGTATATGTCTATTCGTGATAAGATCAAAAACAACAGAACGCATCTTCATGCCATTTTCACTAATATATAAAATGATTCTTGAGCAAGGTTTAGGTAGAGTTTGTCTTATTGTCAGTGCGGGCAACGTCTGCTGAACCCGCTAGCTTAAAATAAAACAGCAAATTAATTAGTTATTTGTCCGTAAAATTTCCGTTTAAATATTACTTGTAGTCCGGTGAAGCTGTTAAGACCTTGCTAGGTCAATAGCGTAATCATGTCTAAGAAAAAAAACGTTCAAATAGGTTCAGCCGTTTTGGAGATTACTCGGAACAAATAACCAGACATATCGACAGAATAAAAAAAATGTTGATATTTGTAGCACCACAGATATATGTATTCACCATAAAGTATTTATTTTTATATTACATACACACACTTTATTTTTATAATACGTAATATATCACAAATCAAAAATTGAGATTAAAACTCGTACAATAAACTATTTGATTAAAGAAGGTGTTAATTTGCGGAAATCCACCTTAGTGTACAATAAACTTTCAAGCAGTGGATTTTATATTTTATTCATAATCTTGTGTTACTTGACTCTATATTATGTTAAATTGGCGGCGTTTTATGTAATAAGGTTCGTTTATTGTGCATAAGTGAAATGAATGAATAATAATACCACGGAGCATGAATTCTGTGGTCTTGAAAATTAAGAAGATAAAAATTTACGAAATATTATATAGAGGATTTGGCACTTATACCTTTTCATTAACTTGGACATAAAAGAAAACTGGCTAAAGAATACATAATAACTACCTATATTGACAACTTCAGAATTGTCAGTATGGATCAATTCCTTCGCCAGTCTTATTGGACGAATATTATTACTACTAAACTGTTTGAATAACAACACAACATAAACTTTGGGAATGCTTGCGATAGAAACGTACCACGTATAATTAAACATTGGAAACAAAAATAACGTAGAACAAACTTTTTGAATAGGAACACAGAATAAGCCATGAAAATATTCGCGATAGAATGTTATCGCGTTACCATGGCAACGCATATAATACTGACATTAACACGCAGCGAAAGCTTCCAAAATAGCCCGATTTTGAGACATTCTTCAATAGTGCTCAGCTCCTATTGGTTCTGATGATATGTAGCCTATAGCCATCCTCGATAAATGAGCTATCTAACACTAAAATAAACTTTCAAATCGGACCGGTAGTTCTTGAGATTAGCGCGTTCAACCAAACAAACAAACAAACTCTTCAGCTTTATATATTAGTATAGATTAGAACAGTTTCTGAATCTATCCTTTTGTTATTTGGTCACGAAGACGTACATATAACATAAAGTATATGTATATATCCCGGACGTCAGCATGTACGAGATTACTATGGCTCTTAAACAGCTGAAGAACAATAAAGCACCGGGTGATGATGGAATTACGGTGGAGCTTCTGAAAGCGGGTGGAATACCGGTGTTGAAAGTCCTTCAGAGGCTCTTTAACGTTGTCATACTCGAGGGTACTACGCCACAAGCATGGCATAGAGGCGTAGTGATACTATTTTTTAAGAAAGGTGACAACACACTTCTTAAGAATTACAGACCCATCACGCTTCTGAGTCATGTTTATAAGCTGTTTTCGAGAGTCATCACGAATCGTCTCGCTCGCAAGCTCGACGACTTCCAGCCACCCGAACAAGCCGGTTTCCGGAAAGGCTATAGTACCATAGACCACATACATACGCTACGGCAGGTTATACAGAAAACCGAGGGGTATAATCAGCCTCTTTGCTTGGCGTTTGTGGACTATGAGAAAGCCTTTGATTCGGTTGAGATATAGGCGGTGCTGGAGGCTCTTCAGAGGTGCCAAATCGACCATCGGTACATCAAGGTGCTAAGGTGTTTGTACGAAAACGCCACCATGTCAGTTCGACTCCAGAATCAGAGCTCGAAACCAATTCAACTGCAGAAAGGTGTGAGACAGGGAGATGTTATATCTCCGAAACTGTTCATAACTGCGTTGGAAGATGTCTTCAAGCTTCTGGAGTGGGATGGACTTGGCATTAACATAAATGGTGAGTACATCACCCACCTTCGTTTCGCCGACGATATCGTGGTCATGGCAAAATCTTCGGAGGACCTTGCCACGATGCTAAATAGCCTCAGTAGAGTTTCTGAACGAGTGGGCCTCAAAATGAACATGGAGAAGACAAAAGTCATGTCGAATATCCACGTAGTGTCTACCCCAATAATTATTGGGAATTCTACACTCGAAGTTGTTAACGAGTACATATACCTAGGACAAACTATTCGACTTGGTAGGTCCAACTTCGAGAAAGAGGTAAATCGCCGAATCCAACTTGGTTGGGCAGCGTTTGGGAAACTCAGAACTGTTTTCTCTTCCTTAATACCCCAGTGCTTGAAGACTAAAGTCTTCAACCAATGCGTGTTGCCACTGATGACTTACGGCACGGAGACGTGGCCGCTAACTGTGGGCCTCATAAGAAAGCTCAATATCACCCAACGAGCGATGGAAAGAGCAATGCTCGGGGTTTCTCTACGTGATCGAATCAGAAATGAGGAGATCCGTAGGAGAACTAAAGTTGCCGACATAGCTCACCGAATATCACAGTTGAAGTGGAATTGGGCAGGGCACATAGCTCGAAGGACTGATGAGCGATGGGGCAAAAAAGTCCTAGAGTGGCGACCACGCACCGGAAAGCGCAGCGTGGGACGGCCCCCCACCAGATGGACCGATGACATTATAAAGGTCGCGGGGAGCCGTTGGTTACAGGCGGCACAGAGCCGTACGCTGTGGAGAACGTATGGTGAGGCCTTTCTCCAGCAGTGGACGACTATAGGCTGAGATTATGATGATGATATAGACTTCTTACACTTGAAATTTTGTGTGTTCCAGTGGATCCGAGAATGGTTTTAATTCATAATTGGACCCGGTAAGTGGCACTGCGGTTGACTCTCTGGGATTCTTTTCATTATCAAGGCAGAATAACGTCCACCCAGTCAGCTAGTATCAATATAAATTATTGCGACTTCATTCTCATACAAATGTTTTATTTCTATTATTTCATAATAATTACTTATTTTTTTATGGAATTATTGTGGCTTGTCTTTTACTTTTTTTATTAAAACTTTGCGAGTTCGACACACCATAAACCCTTTCGCCAATTCTAAGCTGCCTCTGTAAAATTTTATCGATATTATTTAATCCCTGTGGAAAGCGTTATGATATGTGGCATAGATACTCTAAGACTTTATAATGAGTCTCTTACAGGTTGAACTGACTAAATTATATTTTTATATATTCATATATTAATACGTGAAGCAAAATCTTTGTACCCCTTTTTAATCGATTTCCCGTGAATGGGTGAACTTGAAATTTGGCAAGTTTATATGGCGGAGAAGTGCAGAAAGTTGTTTATTTTATATAAAATGCATTAGAAGTACATTAAATTAATTAAAATATGCACTACTCACACTACTGCTTGAATTTTACATAACATATACACACATGTAAATAAAAAAGACATTTTGACAGCCGTCAATAACGACTTCAAAAAAGGTTGCGAAAGAGGTTGATATGCTCGACTATATGTATTTTTAACTCTTACGTTCCAATTACCATTTTCCATCCTATATTCAACAATGATATTATAGCATATAACTATTATTGTAATGTATATTATTTTTTATGGTGAACTCACTTCAAATGATGATTTATTAAAAAAATGAGCCAAATAATACTTTGTATAAACAAAATAAGAATTTTGTTCATAAAAGTAATCCATGACTTAGACCTCCGCGGTTACAATGTTGCAATTTAACCTCATGTATCAACAAAAAAGAATTTATTTTCATAAGCTAATGGTAGTATTAAAAACATCTTCGTCTTGGATTTACCATTAGATTGTATTATGGATCCTTTACTTTTCCAAACGATGATACTGGGCATATCACTATTTCTCATAAAGAACAGACTATATTTAATTAAATATCACTCAGAAATACCAACCACCCGTGGAGTCGTGTAAAATTAATTGAAAATTGTGTAATGGGTTGTGATAAATTTCTTTATTTTCGTAAAGTTATGATTGCTTAAAATTTGAGAGCTTTACTACATGGTTTTTGTTTCAAATTTATAATTACTTTCAATTTTCATTTACACATAGATTTATTATGTTCATATGATTAAAGATTGGCAAATGGCAAATAACTAAATAGCCATGATGAAAACCTTTGATTGTAGAAGTATACCTATCCTTTGACAAAAGAACCCTGATAAAGTTCAAACTTTAAAAAAATCAATTTACTATGATCGAATGTCGACCACTGGGCGCCCACTAGTATTAATAAATGCATGATTAAAAATCGCTTGGACAAAACGGTCAAAACTAAATATGTTCATTTTCTATACAATTAATATCACAAATACCCCTACTCCAAATATTCAAGAAAAATTCGTATCTCATGGAAAAGCTGACCACCAATTGATATGTAATAAATACTGAAGTTTAAAATTTCCTGTTTTTTTTTTAATCAATAGATTGTACTGAGAACTTGAAAAATGATAGAAAATTTGGAATAGAAAATTAAATTAAAAATTAAATTTAGAAAATAATAAATCAGAATCGGGGCCTTCGTTTATGTGGCGACATTAAGATTACAAGCTTTCAAAACCCATTTGTGTTCATAGTTCATAAATTAATGATTATATGACTTCGCCCGCGTTAGTCACAATATCTTTTACAAAATTAATAAAAATAAAACAGCCTATGTTACTCAGACATAATCTAGCTTTGTAATACTGAAACAATTTTTAGAGTCGAATTAGTAATTCCTGAGTTTACCTGCCAAAAACTAACAGTTAGGTTTTGTAGGTGGTAAAACCACGCTGAAGTTATTGTTGGTTTCATCATGAATGGGTCGGCTCATCCGGGGTAGTACCACCCTCTCACAGAAAACCGACGTGAAGTAACAATGCTTGCATTGTTGCGTCTCGTTCGGTCAGTGAGAACGCCGGAGACACAGCTTCCCTCCCCTCCCCTCTTTTCCCCTTCTCTTTTCCACCATTCCCCCAAACACAGGCTGGTAACGCACTTGCGACTCCTCTGGTGTTGCTATTGTCAATGGACGGCGGTGATCATCTAACATTAGGTGACCCGCCTGTTCGTTTGCCTCCTATGGATATATATTTAAAAAAAACAATCTTTTCTCTTTATGACAATACTGTGGATATTGTTCTGAAATGAAATTTAAAACGTAGACTCCTTGACTTTATTTATTTACTGAAAAAATAAACCATGTATAAAACATACACACAATTGAATCTAAAGTTAGGATCTCAAACTTCACATGACTTCGAACTTGAGGCTTGCAAGTCTTTAATCCCGCAATTGTATGCTTGCAGTAGAAGTAGTATGTTTCGTGTAATTTAATTTAAATGCCCAACTGTGGGGAGCGTAAGCTTCATTAAATGTCTTGCACGAGCGTGTGCTACCTAAGTTGGAACTTTCAACCGGGTCTCTACTTGAAATTTAATTTTTAGTCGTTTAATTTAAATACTTCTTACAAGTTCGAGGAACGTGAGATATTTTCTAATAGCTATTAGTTACACGGGAAGATGTTGAATGAAATGAGACCGCGGAAAAATATTCTGTCTTAACTTGTAAGTAGCACGAATTAAATTTAATATAATTAAAAATATGTTAATAATGTTTCTAGTGGCTCTTATACTTTTCGTTACAGTAGTTCAATTTGACTTTTCCTGGGCAACTTAAAATCTTTTTCGTTTATTTATATTTAAAAAGTTGGATTTTTTTTCATTTATATGGCATGGTCGTTCTGGTTTTGTAATAAGGATACTATATCTTGAAATATTATTAGTTAATTAATAATAAGAAATATTAAAAACTAGCAGTTGCCCGCGGCTCCGCATGCGTTTATTATTCAGTAATTATTTACGATTCGTTATTTCACTTTATTTCATTGAAATATAAGTATATCGATATTATGATTGGATATTTCTTGTAAGACACTTGTAATTAAATACCCCTTTTATATATTATATTATGAAAATAGTCTGAGGATGATTAAATAAAATATCAATGTTTACTTATTTTTGAAATTACACTCCTTTTAACGCGTTTGTAAAAAATAATTATTTTATTTTTTACGATGTGTGAACACACGACACTTAAAAGTGACACTATGAAGTTGGTTGTAAAGTTTTCGTGAGAACTGATAACTATGTTCAAGGTCGTTATTCAAATATATATGAATCTACAATACGTGTTTTATATTAATGAAGATAATAATAAAATTCATACATAAATAAACACCTGCCTTTGTGTCTGATTATAGATTATATTTGGTGGTAGATGCTTATTTGTCGTTAGTATTGCGATATAGGTATCATAAATATATTATAATATAAAATTTCTACGGTCGGTATGTGTACTCTTTCTCTTTGTGTCCATTATAAATTATTAATGTTACATTATTATTTGATAAATAGTTAATTCTTCTTATTTTTGGTATGTTACTTCATTCCGTATACAGATACATAAAAAAATAATTTGAAAGCCTTTTCAAGTTAATTATGATCTATAATTATACTGTTATCAGTTGCATATAATGTCTTAATTAAATCAAAGACGTATAACTTCTTACGTGCGTATATAAGAAGACAGATGTTTTTTATGACATGTAAAAAGTTTATAGCCCTTCAATATCTCGCTAGCATATATTTACCGTGTGCAATTTTTATAAAAATCAGTACCTAACATGAAGGTTAAAGGTTATTGCAAATAAAAGCTTCCGCGTACAACATATCGTAAAGATCAGTTGAGTAATATAAAACACCATATTTGGGAATTGTTTGTATTTTGGGGAAAAACTAATCATACAGAGAGAACTACAGATTTTTTTTAACATAGATAATGGCTATTGAACACGTGAGGAGAGTTTAAAAAGTGAAGATACCATCCTAATTCACCAAGTATGTTTCAGAACAATCTCACGAAGTAAACAGAATATTTGAAAACAAATAAGGCTTTGTGTTCCCGACATGTTCTACGTAATATCCTTTCTAGGGACACAGCGCGACGACGAGAGGGGCTGATTTATATAACACCATTATTTTTGTCAAAGCATATATACATGCTACTGTAATGCGGCAAACTGCAGAATATTATTCAATAGCCTTTCTTATTCTCCTTCGTTTTTACGACTCAGCTCGTTTATAGACTTATCTTTCTATTTTCACAGTCAAACGGTCTCAATTTAGTTTCGGACCAATTTAAAAACTAGTGATAGAAATTCGACCATAATCCATTAAAAATTAAAAAATCGGTATTAAAGAAAAGCGAACTATTTTCATTTTTGTACGATAATACTAAAGCCACTACACATAATATAAAGGTTGTTGAAAAACGAAGAAAGAAAAAAAGGAAAAACGGTCGAGAAAGACAGGAGCGAGGGAGATGTACCAATTAAATCATTTGTGAGTTTGTGAGGTTCTACTGGATAATATCTGGTTTTAGCAAATCGATTTTGAAAATTCTTTTACCAATAGAAAACCATGTTATTTGTGAGTGTATATATAAAGTGTGTATAAAATAGGCCATATATCAACCTGAAAAATGAAAAGAGTTTTTTGTGGTTGTCAGATTTGCAAAGTAAGTCGGAGAAAAAACGGTGAAACGAAAACGTTTCTTATAAATGATGCCTTGACGATGAAAGATATATGATTGAGTTCTAGAGGAAAGTTATAGAGCTTGATAATTACTACAGAAAAGTCAGATGGCATATGTCTAACTTTTATATTTAAGTCTCAAAAAGTAGTATTATTGAAATCGTTGAAGCTTATTGGTAATATTATCAATAACAGTTATGAATTCTTATCAAAATACATAGCACTTAGTACTAATCGAATCATAATATAAATATTTATCACCCAACGAAGTGGGCACGGGTCAGCTAGTCATTATAATAGTAATACTAGAAATTAGAAGTACTATTACCCAATCCATTAGTGGTATCCGCCGCAAACTATGAACCCGTACCTAACGCTGCGCATTATAAAAGACGTCCGCGATGCATTTTTACCGACTTTCCTGATTTAATCACGTCAGCGAACGATCAGTACCAGCCTGTCCCTCGAAGCAGAGCGTGCTCACGCCCACGCCCGCGTAATCACAGATCACGCCGCCGTGGTCTGGGGTTTAATTTCGCTCCCGCACTCCCGATTAGGCCTCCCGCGGCAGTGGCTCAAGCCTAGGTTCGATCCCTCGGTAGGGAGCCCTTAAGTGCGTTGCTTGCGCGATACGGTGACACACAAATATACATCACTGCTACAACACTACACGATCACCCCCACACACGTGCACGCCTACACGCTTACACATGAAAGTGGAAGGGTTTACTTTTTTCGCTCATCGAACTGAAAAACTCTTAATTTTCCGATAATAAATATATGGAGGAGTTGTTGAGGCGTGTATGCTTGGTACACATATACCTTTCAACAACTCATACATATATGAATAGTTAGCTAGGTTAGCTAAGATAGGTCGCGATTTTGCATGCAACAGGCAACAGCCAAGCCGAGGTGTGCCGTGCACCCTTGAGCTGGTTGCCAAAATAAAATCAGCTGAGTGCCTTAAGCGCTCGCCTTAGTAGTCCGGTGAAGCTGTTAAGACCTCGCTGGGTCAATAGCGTAGACATATCGAAAAAAAAAGAAGTACCATTATATCAAATTGTTTTGATTATATTTTTTTTTAAACCCTAGGACCAAATTTATGATTTCATCGTTTATCAATATGTAGTAGAATAGACCAAATGATAGCTAAAAAATAAACTATTAGTTACTAAGACCAAACGTAACTCGTTCACTATATCATGTCTGTTCTTACTCGCAAAGCAATTATTTGATTTAATGAATTCAAGTAAACACTGAGATTAATTCAGTTTAATTTTCTTTTCATGACAATATCACACGATTCCACTTATTTGATTATAATATAAAATTATGTTTATTTTGATACATACTATATCACCACATACGTTTGTCTCTCTGTTCTTGATAAACTCAAAAACGATTGAATGGATTTTTATGCGGTTTTCACCAGTAGCTGAAATGACTCACGGAGAAGGTTTACGTATATCATCTGTCAATGTTTTTTTAGTATCAAGGCGGGATAACGTGCTCCGGTTCTTAATAATACATTGTTCTTGCTCCTTCTGTCTACATAAATAATAAAAAAGTGATGAAGATAATAACATTTTGAAATTATACTTCTTTTGGTGCGTTAGGGAAACATGATGTGAGTAAATTTTACGATGTGCGCGCACACCGTCTCGAAAAACCGACACCCTGAAGTTATTACGATGCGCGCGCACACCGTCACGAAAAACCAACACCCTGAATTTAGCCATAGTCAACATTTGTTTCTTTGTATTAAAACTTTCAATTTTAAATACCTTTTTTCTATTGGTATTGTCGTTTTTTCTACAAACGTAGAATAAGGCGAAAGATAAAATTTTTGAAAAGGTTTTTATCTTGTTACGCCAAAGAAGTATAACTTCTAACACGTGTACATAAGTTACACATATCCATCTTTTTTTAAATTAAGTTTATATTTTAATATATATAAACATAATTTTTTTCGATCAAATTTCAAATTTTTGATGTTTGATTTCCCAAACACTTGGTCTGTATCAAAAAAAAAATCACAATGTTTTCATTTTATATACAGTTATTAAAGTTTTACGGTGTTATTACAAAAAGTTAAATACGTATTGAATACTTGCTTTAAAAAATTTTCAGTACTTTCGTATTAAATTAAAGCAAGTATTCAATACGTATTTAACTTATTTGCAATAACGTGGGTAAAGTTTTATATTTCTTCTTTGACCATAAAATATATTGTATTTTATAAAAGGTTTTTCAAAGGTGTTAAAATTCTATTGGGTTATTGTTAATTTTGATGAAATTGATCCATCAGAAACTCAATAACGTAGACAATAGGGCAGAGTGGGGTAATTGAGAACGACGGGTAATTGGGAACAGTTAGATAAATAGTACATCTCCCCGTACTACACTGTCGCGAACCTATTCTACGGCTGAATGCAGAGCTATTTATTCCGTATACGAAAGTGGGATTGAAAAGACGCACTAGTGTTGTCACGGTAAGTCAAACAATCATTTTTGTATTTTTGATATAATTTTTGTCATCAGTTATAACACATATAAGTATCATATTTTTGAGTTCAAAGGTATTGTGTTTTTGCTCATATCATACACGCAGTATCTGTTTTCAAATGCAACATAGATTGAAGTTAATAAAAATGCTTTTGAGAGTGGCGGCAATCTTTATGTATATTGACTGATTCGGGTAATTGGGAACGGTATTAGGTGGGTAATTTGAAACGTTCCCAATTACCCCTTACCCTCCTAATTACCCATAGTACTGCTTTTTGATTGTGTAAAAATATTTAAACATCACAAATTATTTCAGATGCCTCGTAAGTACATACGAAAGATCGATCAAACGTCTTTCTTAATTACCTCATATAAGTCCCATTTCCCCCACGGGATGATCTCAATTACCACATAGGGTGTCGGGTAAACAGGAAAGGCAATGTTTTTTGTTTTAGTTTATATTTTTATTAAAACGTAAATTTATAATAACGTTTTATGACTACTATGTACATAGATAAATAAAGTTGATGTAGCAATAAAATTTTATTTAGTTTATAACTTTTTTCTATTTTTTTTAGCGTTTGAAGCTAAGTGTTCCCAATTCCCCCACTCTCCCCTACTTGTTCGTAATTACGCTACCATATATATATCCATATATTAATACATGAAGCAAAAAAATTGTACCCCTTTTTAACCTATTTCCCTTCAACGGTTGAACTTGAAATTTGGCATAGTTAAAGTTTATATGGCGGAGAATTGCAGAAAGCTGTTTATTTTATATAAAATGCATTAGAAGTATATTAAATTATTTAAAATATGCACTACTCACACTCCTACTCGATTTTTACACAACATATACACATGTAAATAAAAAAGACATTTTGACAGCTGTCAATAATGACTTCAAAAAAGGTTGCGAAGGAGGTTGCTATGCTCGACTGTATGTATTTTTTAACTCTTACGTTCCAATTACCATTTTCCATCCTATATTCAACAATGATATAAAATATAACTACACTCATCAAAAAAGTCTAAGCAACATGTACTAATTTAAATTTTAGGATGGTTCTTCACATTATAACGTTGTATTTTATTTTTAAAATGATAACTTTAGGATTCTATGATGTAAAAATAACAGCTGTTGTCTTTATAACTTCTTTTAATAACAGAAATGAACAATATTAAAATATACTGTAGAAACTAAGATACATAAGAAACTAACCTTTTTTTTTACAAAATGAAATGTCTAAAGAAAATGTATTTATTGTGAAAGAATAGAACGATTTAATACAAAGTATGGCCTCCTCTGCTATTCAGAACTTGTCGGTAACGATTATTCATTGAATTATAATGAGACTGTTTATGTCATCTTGCGGTATTCGCTCCCAATGGAATTGTAGCAAATCCTTCAGCTATTGGGTTGTTGTCGCTCCGTCCAAGTCCTTCAAAACACGTCTCTGGAGCATGTCCCATGCATGCTCGATGGGGTTGACATCTGGCGATTGTGCATGCCAGGGCAAATACGGGCGTACGTTCTCCATTGCAAAGTATTCATTGGTTTGCCGAGCTGTATGTGAACGTGCATTGTCATGCATTAACCTAAAATCGGAGCCAAAGGTTTGTGCAAATGGGTAGACATAAGGTCTGAGAATACATATATAAATATGTATATTACTACAAATGTCGGTAGAAATAAAAAACATGATTAAGTCTCGAAATGGCGTGTTTCATTGTGCGGTGCCTCCGGCTATATAAATTAAATATATTCCAATCCTCAATGTAATTTTCAGCATCCATGTTTCCATTTACAAAAACGAGCTCCCCTGTTCGCCTGTTGTTCATAATACCCGCCCATAACATAACTGTTGAGCCGCCGTATGGATGAACTTCCTGAACGCACCTGAGCCTTTCAGTATTTCCGGGCCGACGATACACTCGCACCCTTCTTGTATCAGGCGACTCATCGGAAAACATAATTTTATCCCATTGTTCCTGGGTCCATGTTATGCGTTCTCTACACCATTCATATCGACGAGCGCGATTCCCGTGACGTATCGGTGGGCACCTGATTGGGCGTCGAGCTTGTAGGCCGTACTCATGCAGTCGATTTCGCACATTTTGAGGACTTACATCAACACCACTTGAAATTTGTAGCCTCAAACTTATCTCTCGAGCGGTTAACATCGGCTGGCGTCTTGCAGTCAGTTGTATGTACCGGTCTCGACGAGTGGTTGTACTCCTTTTACAGCCAGTATGCTGTTCAGTGGGTTCTCCTGTATTATGGTAGCGCTGCCAAAGACGACAAATAACACTTCTATGAATGTCAAAATGTCGAGATACCTGAGATTGATTACTTCCCGCTTGCAACATCCCTACAGCTTTTGCATTTCACCTGCCAACAAATGACGTCGCTTCATGACGTAAAGAATATCTAACAATTCAATTTTGTCGCTAACTTTATTTAAATGGTTGGTAAAATTATAAAATCAAGACTAAACGTAGCAATTAAAACAAATTCGCAGTCATTTGAATTTTATGAAAAAACAAAACATAATCAAATATTTTTTTTACAACCAGCCAGTATGTCATCAATAACAAAAAAGTTTACTTACCTACGCACTTTGTTTGAGTAAATACTTAGAAATTAATTCATATAAATGGTAAAATTTGTAATATCACGCATGTTGCTTAGACTTTTTTGATGTGTTTATTATTGTAATGTTTATTATTTTTTATAGTGAATTCGCTTCAAATGATGATTTAATAAAAAAATGAGCCAAATAATACTTTGTATAATCAAAATAAGAATTTTGTTCATAAAAGTAATCAATGACTTAGAACCTCCGCGGTTATAATGTTGCAATTCAACCTCATGTAGCGACAAAAAAGTATTTATTTTCAAAAGCTAATAGTAGTATTAAAAACATCTTTGTATTGGATTCACCATTTGATTGTATTGTGGATCCATTACTTTTCCAAATGATGATACTGGACATTTCTCATAATGAACAAACTACATTTAATTTAATACCACCCAGAAATATCACCCACCCATGGTGTCGTGTAAAATTAATTGAAAATTGTGTCATGGGTTACGATAAAATGGGTTACGATTGGCAAATGGCAAATAACTAAATAGCCATAATGCAAACCTTTGATTGTAGAAGTATACCTACCCTTTGACAAAAAAAACCCTAATAAAGTTCAAACATTAAGAGATAAATGAACTATGGTCGAATGTCGACCACTGGGCGTCCACTAGTATTATGTAAAGTGTATAAATTCTGTTCATAAATTCATGTTTTATGCACAGTATATAGAGTAAGTTTCTATTACTTGCATTTTGTGTCAGTACCGACGAACTACATCAAAATAAACATCTATCTGTCAAAAGGTCAATGTCGATGTCAATCATAAGGTGAATTGATTCCAAAAAATTAGTAGTTTTTAGAACGATCTACGAACAATTCTGCATTAAATGATTATAGTCCCATGCCCATATTTCCAGTAGACTTGAAATTATTGAGATTTAAACTGTGTTTTCATTATATAAAAGGTAGATAGATATGTAAATTAATTATGAACCAAAATTATCATCCGGTGTACTGTGAAAGGTGTACAAGTAGATCGTTTAACTGAGTACCAGTTCAGCAAAATTTATTAACGAATCTCATAAATTATTATAACATCTGTTTACACAGCATAGATTTATGTCTTACAGCGAGCCGAGTGAGAACTGAGGACACTTGTATACCTTCTATAGAGAACGTAGGTATACGTAATGATTACATGAGGTTGCTAGCACAAAGACGGGCGGTTTTAATTAGAATTGTTGATGAACCACGGTTAATAATTTTAGAGATATTCAATCTTATGCCATTTCTTGACCTTATTTTTTTATCATAGGAGGCAAACGAACAGGCGGGTCACCTGATGTTAAGTGATCACTGCCGTCCATAGATACAAGCAGCACCAGCGGAGTCGCAAGTGTGTTGCCAGCTTGTGTTTGGCGGGATGAGGGAAAGAGTAAAATGGTGAGGGGAGAGCAAAGGGGGAGGGTAGGTGGGGCTCCGGCGCTCTCACTGATCGAACAAAACGCAACAATGCAAGCACTGTTACCTGCACAACACATAAATTATACATACATATTTAGAGCATTCTAAATTTCTCTCCGGATATTCCGAGTAATTCATTATAATAACTAAAACGGTATGATGATTCATAGGTGCGTAGGAAAAAAAACGCACACACTGAAACCTTATTGTTTCGACTATTATAGGAAAATAAATAAGTTTTAAACTAGTCTCAAGTTGTCTCAAATCCTTCGTTTAAATGTTATCATTGTCATAAATCGAATTGTAACAATTCTCCAGAGATTAATTCACCCTCCGTTTTATGAGGTATGTAAGCATACCGATAGGAGAACGAGGGTAGTGCTATTCTTAACATTGAAGTTAATAACTATGGTAGACGATAGGAAGAAATCTACATGCACACTACGACCACAGAGTAAGTGTTTCTATTGCTTTCATTTTTATTCAAGACGATATTTTCGTTACCCACGAGCCTAACTATATTAAGGATTAATCTAAATGAAATTTTAATTTACACCCATTTTTTAATGTAATGTATGTATATTTATATCTATTAATTTGTACTTATTTCGCGGTCTTATCTATAATAACATTATGAAAATGTATGGTTTGAGCCATTCTTTTATGCCATTCTCATGCAAACATTGTCAATTGTAAAACCTTCTCTCCCTGACAATTTTTATCAATTTTAGGTCTACTACTATCTACTATCTTCCTTTAAAAACACGCGTTTTCTTTTTCTGTTAAATATAAATTGTATATATACTGTTAAATCCTGCATCAAAACTATTTATTACAAATAACAACAAATGAATCATCGACCGTGGGAACTAGATGTAATGCAGTTCTAAAAATAATCCATCTCGAAATCTCTCGAATTATTCGAATAATAATATAAACATTCCGGAGCTTTTTATCCTTCTGTTCTAAAGGTGTATGCGTGCTACAGTGCATCCAAGTCGCGTACTTTTCGACAAATAATCTGGAACAAATATGATTAGAAACCAAATGAAGATGTGACTGTAGTGTAAAGTTGTGATAGTGTGATCGATATTTGATTAATCTACGGGCTTAACAATATGCACCCTGTAAATTACTTGTGTGTTATAATTTTGGATGTAAATAAACCTTGGAATGTATAATTAATTTATGTATACTGTAAATACAAAGCAGCTACTTAATCAAAAGTATACTGTATTTTCAGGAAGGTCATCCTTGAATTTAATTTCAGCTAACGGCCTACCCACGTTGTCATACGCACTGAATGTTAAATAGGCTCTAACCTTAAAATATTCAATTCTACGAAATATTTAGATTATTATTTAAAAAGCAACTTGATTAGTTTTGTATTAAAAAAAGGTATTTTTTATATCATTGGAGGCAAACGAACAGGTGGGTCACCTAATGTTAAGTGATAACCACCGCCCATAGACACTTGCAACACGAGAGGAGTCGCTAATGTTTTGCCAGCCTGTAGTGGGTGGGGGAGGGGAGGAAGGGAAGAGGAGAAAGAGAAGGTAAAGAGAAGTGAGCTTCCGACGCTCTCACTTTCCAAAGGAAACGCAACAGTGCAAGCACTGTTACTTCATGTCGGTTTACTGTGAGAGGATGGTACTACCCCGGACGAGCGGACTCATTCATGCTGAATCCTGTAATAGCTTCAGTTTCAGGTTTCAATATTTGATCGAAATACTAAATAGCATATAGCATAATTATTTTTATAAAAAATAAACAGCTATGTACGTTTTTATAGTACCTATTTAAAACAAAATTATATACAAGAAACATCCTATGTATGTGATACTGCATCACATTTAGTGCATATGTACTGCGTGCTGCAATGAGCAGTTAAAATGGTGTTAAACCACAGTTAACGCTAATGAGCGATACGACGCGACGCGGCGGCGTAACGTGTACGTTAGGGATGTGAGTTTAATGAACAAAATCGATTAATTAGGATTTTTCTTTTTTTAAATAATAATCGATTTGTTAAAAATCGATTTTATTGAAAATAAATAATTGATTTTTTCAAAAATCGATTTTTATAATATTTAAAAATAGACATGCTTTCCATATTCCTATAATAAACCTAAAGATTTAAAATAACAATTTATCAGATTAAGAATCACATAAAATTATACGTATCAAAAATAACCAGTTCAAAACAAAATAAAAGTGAATGTTCCTTTAAACTTTCAAGGTAAAGAATATAGAAACTAAATAACATAGAAATTTTCTGTACTATTAAACATTATATCGTAATAAAAATGAAATGATAAACATCCTAACAAAATGACAACATTATTAATTGTAACTGTAAAATTCAAAACAATGAAGTTCACTTTTAAATTTTCATATTAATCATAGTGTGACTGAGAAAATTAAAATTGAAGAATTTTTTTTATTGAATAATTTCAATAATAATTTATAGTTTTGTAAACTTATCGATGTCGAGTTTACTATAAGACATTTTTAGTAAACATGTTGTACTCGCATGACAGACCTATTTAGTTTTATTGAAAGTTTTAATTTTACAGAGAGCGGTATTTGGCTGTAATAAGAACCATAACAATCATTATAAGATATAGTAACTCATGTTACTTGTAAGGCAGTGGGATGTTTTTTTTTCATTCTATGTTCTTTTTAAATTTGTAGTTTCACTACAAAATTTTTCATTCTATCGAACAGGACATGCATATTACTGTGGTATTATTTTTTTTCGTTATAAAATACTTTCGCCAGCCGCTTTTAGCTGTTTTGCGGCTAGAAAACATTTTAAATTTTTACAAACATATTATATCACTATGCTCACTCTTCAATTGTAAATAATAATGAACTTATTTTGAGTTTTTTTCATTCGTCGCATAGATGTTTATAAAAATCGATTAAAATGCGTAATTTATATAATCGATTTTCAAAAAATCGATTTATATGAAAATAAACATCGACAATAAAAAATCGATTATATTAAAATAAAAATCGATTTAATTAAAAATCGATTATTTTTTAAGATCCCTAGTGTACGTACTTAACATAACGCGCGAGAAGCTCACAAGCCCGCCTGGGTGACTGGTTGCCGCCTAAAAGTATTTAAGTTAGACTGTATAATGACTAAACTTGTGTTTAATGTATACGAAATTATATGATAAGAAATTGTTGTTATTAATTTGCGAATATGTTTAGTAAATTATTATGTA
>JACEII010000429.1:360-24381 GCA_014332785.1 Antheraea mylitta | reverse complement strand
TACATAATAATTTACTAAACATATTCGCAAATTAATAACAACAATTTCTTATCATATAATTTCGTATACATTAAACACAAGTTTAGTCATTATACAGTCTAACTTAAATACTTTTAGGCGGCAACCAGTCACCCAGGCGGGCTTGTGAGCTTCTCGCGCGTTATGTTAAGTACGTACACTAGGGATGTTAAAAAATAATCGATTTTTAATTAAATCGATTTTTATTTTATTATAATCGATTTTTTATTGTCGATGTTTATTTTCATATAAATCGATTTTTTGAAAATCGATTATATAAATTACGCATTTTAATCGATTTTTATAAACATCTATGCGACGAATGAAAAAAACTCAAAATAAGTTCATTATTATTTACAATTGAAGAGTGAGCATAGTGATATAATATGTTTGTAAAAATTTAAAATGTTTTCTAGCCGCAAAACAGCTAAAAGCGGCTGGCGAAAGTATTTTATAACGAAAAAAAATAATACCACAGTAATATGCATGTCCTGTTCGATAGAATGAAAAATTTTGTAGTGAAACTACAAATTTAAAAAGAACATAGAATGAAAAAAAAACATCCCACTGCCTTACAAGTAACATGAGTTACTATATCTTATAATGATTGTTATGGTTCTTATTACAGCCAAATACCGCTCTCTGTAAAATTAAAACTTTCAATAAAACTAAATAGGTCTGTCATGCGAGTACAACATGTTTACTAAAAATGTCTTATAGTAAACTCGACATCGATAAGTTTACAAAACTATAAATTATTATTGAAATTATTCAATAAAAAAAATTCTTCAATTTTAATTTTCTCAGTCACACTATGATTAATATGAAAATTTAAAAGTGAACTTCATTGTTTTGAATTTTACAGTTACAATTAATAATGTTGTCATTTTGTTAGGATGTTTATCATTTCATTTTTATTACGATATAATGTTTAATAGTACAGAAAATTTCTATGTTATTTAGTTTCTATATTCTTTACCTTGAAAGTTTAAAGGAACATTCACTTTTATTTTGTTTTGAACTGGTTATTTTTAATACGTATAATTTTATGTGATTCTTAATCTGATAAATTGTTATTTTAAATCTTTAGGTTTATTATAGGAATATGGAAAGCATGTCTATTTTTAAATATTATAAAAATCGATTTTTGAAAAAATCAATTATTTATTTTCAATAAAATCGATTTTTAACAAATCGATTATTATTTAAAAAAAGAAAAATCCTAATTAATCGATTTTGTTCATTAAACTCACATCCCTAACGTACACGTTACGCCGCCGCGTCGCGTCGTATCGCTCATTAGCGTTAACTGTGGTTTAACACCATTTTAACTGCTCATTGCAGCACGCAGTACATATGCACTAAATGTGATGCAGTATCACATACATAGGATGTTTCTTGTATATAATTTTGTTTTAAATAGGTACTATAAAAACGTACATAGCTGTTTATTTATTATAAAAATAATTATGCTATATGCTATTTAGTATTTCGATCAAATATTGAAACCTGAAACTGAAGCTATTACAGGATTCAGCATGAATGAGTCCGCTCGTCCGGGGTAGTACCATCCTCTCACAGTAAACCGACATGAAGTAACAGTGCTTGCACTGTTGCGTTTCCTTTGGAAAGTGAGAGCGTCGGGAGCTCACTTCTCTTTACCTTCTCTTTCTCCTCTTCCCTTCCTCCCCTCCCCCACCCACTACAGGCTGGCAAAACATTAGCGACTCCTCTCGTGTTGCAAGTGTCTATGGGCGGTGGTTATCACTTAACATTAGGTGACCCACCTGTTCGTTTGCCTCCAATGATATAAAAAATACCTTTTTTTAATACAAAACTAATCAAGTTGCTTTTTAAATAATAATCTAAATATTTCGTAGAATTGAATATTTTAAGGTTAGAGCCTATTTAACATTCAGTGCGTATGACAACGTGGGTAGGCCGTTAGCTGAAATTAAATTCAAGGATGACCTTCCTGAAAATACAGTATACTTTTGATTAAGTAGCTGCTTTGTATTTACAGTATACATAAATTAATTATACATTCCAAGGTTTATTTACATCCAAAATTATAACACACAAGTAATTTACAGGGTGCATATTGTTAAGCCCGTAGATTAATCAAATATCGATCACACTATCACAACTTTACACTACAGTCACATCTTCATTTGGTTTCTAATCATATTTGTTCCAGATTATTTGTCGAAAAGTACGCGACTTGGATGCACTGTAGCACGCATACACCTTTAGAACAGAAGGATAAAAAGCTCCGGAATGTTTATATTATTATTCGAATAATTCGAGAGATTTCGAGATGGATTATTTTTAGAACTGCATTACATCTATTTCCCACGGTCGATGATTCATTTGTTGTTATTTGTAATAAATAGTTTTGATGCAGGATTTAACAGTATATATACAATTTATATTTAACAGAAAAAGAAAACGCGTGTTTTTAAAGGAAGATAGTAGATAGTAGTAGACCTAAAATTGATAAAAATTGTCAGGGAGAGAAGGTTTTACAATTGACAATGTTTGCATGAGAATGGCATAAAAGAATGGCTCAAACCATACATTTTCATAATGTTATTATAGATAAGACCGCGAAATAAGTACAAATTAATAGATATAAATATACATACATTACATTAAAAAATGGGTGTAAATTAAAATTTCATTTAGATTAATCCTTAATATAGTTAGGCTCGTGGGTAACGAAAATATCGTCTTGAATAAAAATGAAAGCAATAGAAACACTTACTCTGTGGTCGTAGTGTGCATGTAGATTTCTTCCTATCGTCTACCATAGTTATTAACTTCAATGTTAAGAATAGCACTACCCTCGTTCTCCTATCGGTATGTTTACATACCTCATAAAACGGAGGGAGAATTAATCTCTGGAGAATTGTTACAATTCGATTTATGACAATGATAACATTTAAACGAAGGATTTGAGACAACTTGAGACTAGTTTAAAACTTATTTATTTTCCTATAATAGTCGAAACAATAAGGTTTCAGTGTGTGCGTTTTTTTCCTACGCACCTATGAATCATCATACCGTTTTAGTTATTATAATGAATTTCTCGGAATATCCGGAGAGAAATTTAGAATGCTCTAAATATGTATGTATAATTTATGTGTTGTGCAGGTAACAGTGCTTGCATTGTTGCGTTTTGTTCGATCAGTGAGAGCGCCGGAGCCCCACCTACCCTCCCCCTTTGCTCTCCCCTCACCATTTTACTCTTTCCCCCATCCCGCCAAACACAAGCTGGCAACGCACTTGCGACTCCGCTGGTGCTGCTTGTATCTATGGACGGCAGTGATCACTTAACATCGGGTGACCCGCCTGTTCGTTTGCCTTCTATGATAAAAAAATAAGGTCAAGAAATGGCATAAGATTGAATATCTCTAAAATTATTAACCGTGGTTCATCAACAATTCTAATTAAAACCGCCCGTCTTTGTGCTAGCAACCTCATGTAATCATTATGTATACCTACGTTCTCTATAGAAGGTATACAAGTGTCCTCAGTTCTCACTCGGCTCGCTGTAAGACATAAATCTAAGCTGTGTAAACAGATGTTGTAATAATTTATGAGTTTCGTTAATAAATTTTGCTGAACTGGTACTCAGTTAAACGATCTACTTGTACACCTTTCACAGTACACCGCATGATAATTTTGGTTCATAATTAATTTACATATCTATCTACCTTTCATATAATGAAAACACAGTTTAAATCTCAATAATTTCAAGTCTACTGGAAATATGGGCATGGGACTATAATCATTTAATGCAGAATTGTTCGTAGATCGTTCTAAAAACTACTAATTTTTTGGAATCAATTCACCTTATGATTGACATCGACATTGACCTTTTGACAGATAGATGTTTATTTTGATGTAGTTCGTCGGTACTGACACAAAATGCAAGTAATAGAAACTTACTCTATGTACTGTGCATAAAACATGAATTTATGAACAGAATTTATACACTTTACATAATACTAGTGGACGCCCAGTGGTCGACATTCGACCATAGTTCATTTATCTCTTAATGTTTGAACTTTATTAGGGTTCTTTTGTCAAAGGGTAGGTATACTTCTACAATCAAAGGTTTACATCATGGCTATTTAGTTATTTGCCATTTGCCAATCGTAACCCATTTTATCGTAACCCATGACACAATTTTCAATTAATTTTACACGACACCATGGGTGGGTGATATTTCTGGGTGGTATTAAATTAAATGTAGTTTGTTCATTATGAGAAATGTCCAGTATCATCATTTGGAAAAGTAATGGATCCACAATACAATCAAATGGTGAATCCAATACAAAGATGTTTTTAATACTACTATTAGCTTTTGAAAATAAATACTTTTTTGTCGCTACATGAGGTTGAATTGCAACATTATAACCGCGGAGGTTCTAAGTCATTGATTACTTTTATGAACAAAATTCTTATTTTGATTATACAAAGTATTATTTGGCTCATTTTTTTATTAAATCATCATTTGAAGCGAATTCACTATAAAAAATAATAAACATTACAATAATAAACACATCAAAAAAGTCTAAGCAACATGCGTGATATTACAAATTTTACCATTTATATGAATTAATTTCTAAGTATTTACTCAAACAAAGTGCGTAGGTAAGTAAACTTTTTTGTTATTGATGACATACTGGCTGGTTGTAAAAAAAATATTTGATTATGTTTTGTTTTTTCATAAAATTCAAATGACTGCGAATTTGTTTTAATTGCTACGTTTAGTCTTGATTTTATAATTTTACCAACCATTTAAATAAAGTTAGCGACAAAATTGAATTGTTAGATATTCTTTACGTCATGAAGCGACGTCATTTGTTGGCAGGTGAAATGCAAAAGCTGTAGGGATGTTGCAAGCGGGAAGTAATCAATCTCAGGTATCTCGACATTTTGACACTCATAGAAGTGTTATTTGTCGTCTTTGGCAGCGCTACCATAATACAGGAGAACCCACTGAACAGCATACTGGCTGTAAAAGGAGTACAACCACTCGTCGAGACCGGTACATACAACTGACTGCAAGACGCCAGCCGATGTTAACCGCTCGAGAGATAAGTTTGAGGCTACAAATTTCAAGTGGTGTTGATGTAAGTCCTCAAACTGTGCGAAATCGACTGCATGAGTACGGCCTACAAGCTCGACGCCCAATCAGGTGCCCACCGATACGTCACGGGAATCGCGCTCGTCGATATGAATGGTGTAGAGAACGCATAACATGGACCCAGGAACAATGGGATAAAATTATGTTTTCCGATGAGTCGCCTGATACAAGAAGGGTGCGAGTGTATCGTCGGCCCGGAAATACTGAAAGGCTCAGGTGCGTTCAGGAAGTTCATCCATACGGCGGCTCAACAGTTATGTTATGGGCGGGTATTATGAACAACAGGCGAACAGGGGAGCTCGTTTTTGTAAATGGAAACATGGATGCTGAAAATTACATTGAGGATTGGAATATATTTAATTTATATAGCCGGAGGCACCGCACAATGAAACACGCCATTTCAAGACTTAATCATGTTTTTTATTTCTACCGACATTTGTAGTAATATACATATTTATATATGTATTCTCAGACCTTATGTCTACCCATTTGCACAAACCTTTGGCTCCGATTTTAGGTTAATGCATGACAATGCGCGTTCACATACAGCTCGGCGAACCAATGAATACTTTGCAATGGAGAACGTACGCCCGTATTTGCCCTGGCATGCACAATCGCCAGATGTCAACCCCATCGAGCATGCATGGGACATGCTCCAGAGACGTGTTTTGAAGGACTTGGACGGAGCGACAACAACCCAATAGCTGAAGGATTTGCTACAATTCCATTGGGAGCGAATACCGCAAGATGACATAAACAGTCTCATTATAATTCAATGAATAATCGTTGCCGACAAGTTCTGAATAGCAGAGGAGGCCATACTTTGTATTAAATCGTTCTATTCTTTCACAATAAATACATTTTCTTTAGACATTTCATTTTGTAAAAAAAAAGGTTAGTTTCTTATGTATCTTAGTTTCTACAGTATATTTTAATATTGTTCATTTCTGTTATTAAAAGAAGTTATAAAGACAACAGCTGTTATTTTTACATCATAGAATCCTAAAGTTATCATTTTAAAAATAAAATACAACGTTATAATGTGAAGAACCATCCTAAAATTTAAATTAGTACATGTTGCTTAGACTTTTTTGATGAGTGTAGTTATATTTTATATCATTGTTGAATATAGGATGGAAAATGGTAATTGGAACGTAAGAGTTAAAAAATACATACAGTCGAGCATAGCAACCTCCTTCGCAACCTTTTTTGAAGTCATTATTGACAGCTGTCAAAATGTCTTTTTTATTTACATGTGTATATGTTGTGTAAAAATCGAGTAGGAGTGTGAGTAGTGCATATTTTAAATAATTTAATGTACTTCTAATGCATTTTATATAAAATAAACAGCTTTCTGCAATTCTCCGCCATATAAACTTTAACTATGCCAAATTTCAAGTTCAATCGTTGAAGGGAAATAGGTTAAAAAGGGGTACAATTTTTTTGCTTCACGTATTAATATATGGATATATATATATGGTAGCGTAATTACGAACAAGTAGGGGAGAGTGGGGGAATTGGGAACACTTAGCTTCAAACGCTAAAAAAAATAGAAAAAAGTTATAAACTAAATAAAATTTTATTGCTACATCAACTTTAGTTATCTATGTACATAGTAGTCATAAAACGTTATTATAAATTTACGTTTTAATAAAAATATAAACTAAAACAAAAAACATTGTCTTTCCTGTTTACCCGATACCCTATGTGGTAATTGAGATCATCCCGTGGGGGAAATGGGACTTATATGAGGTAATTAAGAAAGACGTTTGATCGATCTTTCGTATGTACTTACAAGGCATCTGAAATAATTTGTGATGTTTAAATATTTTTACACAATCAACCAGCAGTACTATGGGTAATTAGGAGGGTAAGGGGTAATTGGGAACGTTTCAAATTACCCACCTAATACCGTTCCCAATTACCCGAATCAGTCAATATACATAAAGATTGCCGCCACTCTCAAAAGCACTTTTATTAACTTCAATCTATGTTGCATTTGAAAACAGATACTGCGTGTATGATATGAGCAAAAACACAATACCTTTGAACTCAAAAATATGATACTTATATGTGTTATAACTGATGACAAAAATTATATCAAAAATACAAAAATGATTGTTTGACTTACCGTGACAACACTAGTGCGTCTTTTCAATCCCACTTTCGTATACGGAATAAATAGCTCTGCATTCAGCCGTAGAATAGGTTCGCGACAGTGTAGTACGGGGAGATGTACTATTTATCTAACTGTTCCCAATTACCCGTCGTTCTCAATTACCCCACTCTGCCCTATTATCTACGTTATTGAGTTTCTGATGGATCAATTTCATCAAAATTAACAATAACCCAATAGAATTTTAACACCTTTGAAAAACCTTTTATAAAATACAATATATTTTATGGTCAAAGAAGAAATATAAAACTTTACCCACGTTATTGCAAACAAGTTAAATACGTATTGAATACTTGCTTTAATTTAATACGAAAGTACTGAAAATTTTTTAAAGCAAGTATTCAATACGTATTTAACTTTTTGTAATAACACCGTAAAACTTTAATAACTGTATATAAAATGAAAACATTGTGATTTTTTTTTTATACAGACCAAGTGTTTGGGAAATCAAACATCAAAAATTTGAAATTTGATGGAAAAAAATTATGTTTATATATATTTAAATATAAACTTAATTTAAAAAAAGATGGATGTGTGTAACTTATGTACACGTGTTAGAAGTTATACTTCTTTGGCGTAACAAGATAAAAACCTTTTCAAAAATTTTATCTTTCGCCTTATTCTACGTTTGTAGAAAAAACGACAATACCAATAGAAAAAAGGTATTTAAAATTGAAAGTTTTAATACAAAGAAACAAATGTTGACTATGGCTAATTTCAGGGTGTTGATTTTTCGTGACGGTGTGCGCGCGCATCGTAATAACTTCAGGATGTCGGTTTTTCGAGACGGTGTGCGCGCACATCGTAAAATTTACTCACATCATGTTTCCCTAACGCACCAAAAGAAGTATAATTTCAAAATGTTATTATCTTCATCACTTTTTTATTATTTATGTAGACAGAAGGAGCAAGAACAATGTATTATTAAGAACCGGAGCACGTTATCCCGCCTTGATACTAAAAAAACCTTGACAGATAATATACGTAAACCTTCTCCGTGAGTCATTTCAGCTACTGGTGAAAACCGCATAAAAATCCATTCAATCGTTTTTGAGTTTATCAAGAACAGAGAGACAAACGTATGTGGTGATATAGTATGTATCAAAATAAACTTAATTTTATATTATAAGCAAATAAGTGGAATCGTGTGATATTGTCATGAAAAGAAAATTAAACTGAATTAATCTCAGTGTTTACTTGAATTCATTAAATCAAATAATTGCTTTGCGAGTAAGAACAGACATGATATAGTGAACGAGTTACGTTTGGTCTTAGTAACTAATAGTTTATTTTTTAGCTATCATTTGGTCTATTCTACTACATATTGATAAACGATGAAATCATAAATTTGGTCCTAGGGTTTAAAAAAAAATATAATCAAAACAATTTGATATAATGGTACTTCTTTTTTTTTCGATATGTCTACGCTATTGACCCAGCGAGGTCTTAACAGCTTCACCGGACTACTAAGGCGAGCGCTTAAGGCACTCAGCTGATTTTATTTTGGCAACCAGCTCAAGGGTGCACGGCACACCTCGGCTTGGCTGTTGCCTGTTGCATGCAAAATCGCGACCTATCTTAGCTAACCTAGCTAACTATTCATATATGTATGAGTTGTTGAAAGGTATATGTGTACCAAGCATACACGCCTCAACAACTCCTCCATATATTTATTATCGGAAAATTAAGAGTTTTTCAGTTCGATGAGCGAAAAAAGTAAACCCTTCCACTTTCATGTGTAAGCGTGTAGGCGTGCACGTGTGTGGGGGTGATCGTGTAGTGTTGTAGCAGTGATGTATATTTGTGTGTCACCGTATCGCGCAAGCAACGCACTTAAGGGCTCCCTACCGAGGGATCGAACCTAGGCTTGAGCCACTGCCGCGGGAGGCCTAATCGGGAGTGCGGGAGCGAAATTAAACCCCAGACCACGGCGGCGTGATCTGTGATTACGCGGGCGTGGGCGTGAGCACGCTCTGCTTCGAGGGACAGGCTGGTACTGATCGTTCGCTGACGTGATTAAATCAGGAAAGTCGGTAAAAATGCATCGCGGACGTCTTTTATAATGCGCAGCGTTAGGTACGGGTTCATAGTTTGCGGCGGATACCACTAATGGATTGGGTAATAGTACTTCTAATTTCTAGTATTACTATTATAATGACTAGCTGACCCGTGCCCACTTCGTTGGGTGATAAATATTTATATTATGATTCGATTAGTACTAAGTGCTATGTATTTTGATAAGAATTCATAACTGTTATTGATAATATTACCAATAAGCTTCAACGATTTCAATAATACTACTTTTTGAGACTTAAATATAAAAGTTAGACATATGCCATCTGACTTTTCTGTAGTAATTATCAAGCTCTATAACTTTCCTCTAGAACTCAATCATATATCTTTCATCGTCAAGGCATCATTTATAAGAAACGTTTTCGTTTCACCGTTTTTTCTCCGACTTACTTTGCAAATCTGACAACCACAAAAAACTCTTTTCATTTTTCAGGTTGATATATGGCCTATTTTATACACACTTTATATATACACTCACAAATAACATGGTTTTCTATTGGTAAAAGAATTTTCAAAATCGATTTGCTAAAACCAGATATTATCCAGTAGAACCTCACAAACTCACAAATGATTTAATTGGTACATCTCCCTCGCTCCTGTCTTTCTCGACCGTTTTTCCTTTTTTTCTTTCTTCGTTTTTCAACAACCTTTATATTATGTGTAGTGGCTTTAGTATTATCGTACAAAAATGAAAATAGTTCGCTTTTCTTTAATACCGATTTTTTAATTTTTAATGGATTATGGTCGAATTTCTATCACTAGTTTTTAAATTGGTCCGAAACTAAATTGAGACCGTTTGACTGTGAAAATAGAAAGATAAGTCTATAAACGAGCTGAGTCGTAAAAACGAAGGAGAATAAGAAAGGCTATTGAATAATATTCTGCAGTTTGCCGCATTACAGTAGCATGTATATATGCTTTGACAAAAATAATGGTGTTATATAAATCAGCCCCTCTCGTCGTCGCGCTGTGTCCCTAGAAAGGATATTACGGAGAACATGTCGGGAACACAAAGCCTTATTTGTTTTCAAATATTCTGTTTACTTCGTGAGATTGTTCTGAAACATACTTGGTGAATTAGGATGGTATCTTCACTTTTTAAACTCTCCTCACGTGTTCAATAGCCATTATCTATGTTAAAAAAATCTGTAGTTCTCTCTGTATGATTAGTTTTTCCCCAAAATACAAACAATTCCCAAATATGGTGTTTTATATTACTCAACTGATCTTTACGATATGTTGTACGCGGAAGCTTTTATTTGCAATAACCTTTAACCTTCATGTTAGGTACTGATTTTTATAAAAATTGCACACGGTAAATATATGCTAGCAAGATATTGAAGGGCTATAAACTTTTTACATGTCATAAAAAACATCTGTCTTCTTATATACGCACGTAAGAAGTTATACGTCTTTGATTTAATTAAGACATTATATGCAACTGATAACAGTATAATTATAGATCATAATTAACTTGAAAAGGCTTTCAAATTATTTTTTTATGTATCTGTATACGGAATGAAGTAACATACCAAAAATAAGAAGAATTAACTATTTATCAAATAATAATATAACATTAATAATTTATAATGGACACAAAGAGAAAGAGTACACATACCGACCGTAGAAATTTTATATTATAATATATTTATGATACCTATATCGCAATACTAACGACAAATAAGCATCTACCACCAAATATAATCTATAATCAGACACAAAGGCAGGTGTTTATTTATGTATGAATTTTATTATTATCTTCATTAATATAAAACACGTATTGTAGATTCATATATATTTGAATAACGACCTTGAACATAGTTATCAGTTCTCACGAAAACTTTACAACCAACTTCTTGGTGTCACTTTTAAGTGTCGTGTGTTCACACATCGTAAAAAATAAAATAATTATTTTTTACAAACGCGTTAAAAGGAGTGTAATTTCAAAAATAAGTAAACATTGATATTTTATTTAATCATCCTCAGACTATTTTCATAATATAATATATAAAAGGGGTATTTAATTACAAGTGTCTTACAAGAAATATCCAATCATAATATCGATATACTTATATTTCAATGAAATAAAGTGAAATAACGAATCGTAAATAATTACTGAATAATAAACGCATGCGGAGCCGCGGGCAACTGCTAGTTTTTAATATTTCTTATTATTAATTAACTAATAATATTTCAAGATATAGTATCCTTATTACAAAACCAGAACGACCATGCCATATAAATGAAAAAAAATCCAACTTTTTAAATATAAATAAACGAAAAAGATTTTAAGATGCCCAGGAAAAGTCAAATTGAACTACTGTAACGAAAAGTATAAGAGCCACTAGAAACATTATTAACATATTTTTAATTATATTAAATTTAATTCGTGCTACTTACAAGTTAAGACAGAATATTTTTCCGCGGTCTCATTTCATTCAACATCTTCCCGTGTAACTAATAGCTATTAGAAAATATCTCACGTTCCTCGAACTTGTAAGAAGTATTTAAATTAAACGACTAAAAATTAAATTTCAAGTAGAGACCCGGTTGAAAGTTCCAACTTAGGTAGCACACGCTCGTGCAAGACATTTAATGAAGCTTACGCTCCCCACAGTTGGGCATTTAAATTAAATTACACGAAACATACTACTTCTACTGCAAGCATACAATTGCGGGATTAAAGACTTGCAAGCCTCAAGTTCGAAGTCATGTGAAGTTTGAGATCCTAACTTTAGATTCAATTGTGTGTATGTTTTATACATGGTTTATTTTTTCAGTAAATAAATAAAGTCAAGGAGTCGACGTTTTAAATTTCATTTCAGAACAATATCCACAGTATTGTCATAAAGAGAAAAGATTGTTTTTTTTAAATATATATCCATAGGAGGCAAACGAACAGGCGGGTCACCTAATGTTAGATGATCACCGCCGTCCATTGACAATAGCAACACCAGAGGAGTCGCAAGTGCGTTACCAGCCTGTGTTTGGGGGAATGGTGGAAAAGAGAAGGGGAAAAGAGGGGAGGGGAGGGAAGCTGTGTCTCCGGCGTTCTCACTGACCGAACGAGACGCAACAATGCAAGCATTGTTACTTCACGTCGGTTTTCTGTGAGAGGGTGGTACTACCCCGGATGAGCCGACCCATTCATGATGAAACCAACAATAACTTCAGCGTGGTTTTACCACCTACAAAACCTAACTGTTAGTTTTTGGCAGGTAAACTCAGGAATTACTAATTCGACTCTAAAAATTGTTTCAGTATTACAAAGCTAGATTATGTCTGAGTAACATAGGCTGTTTTATTTTTATTAATTTTGTAAAAGATATTGTGACTAACGCGGGCGAAGTCATATAATCATTAATTTATGAACTATGAACACAAATGGGTTTTGAAAGCTTGTAATCTTAATGTCGCCACATAAACGAAGGCCCCGATTCTGATTTATTATTTTCTAAATTTAATTTTTAATTTAATTTTCTATTCCAAATTTTCTATCATTTTTCAAGTTCTCAGTACAATCTATTGATTAAAAAAAAAACAGGAAATTTTAAACTTCAGTATTTATTACATATCAATTGGTGGTCAGCTTTTCCATGAGATACGAATTTTTCTTGAATATTTGGAGTAGGGGTATTTGTGTTATTAATTGTATAGAAAATGAACATATTTAGTTTTGACCGTTTTGTCCAAGCGATTTTTAATCATGCATTTATTAATACTAGTGGGCGCCCAGTGGTCGACATTCGATCATAGTAAATTGATTTTTTTAAAGTTTGAACTTTATCAGGGTTCTTTTGTCAAAGGATAGGTATACTTCTACAATCAAAGGTTTTCATCATGGCTATTTAGTTATTTGCCATTTGCCAATCTTTAATCATATGAACATAATAAATCTATGTGTAAATGAAAATTGAAAGTAATTATAAATTTGAAACAAAAACCATGTAGTAAAGCTCTCAAATTTTAAGCAATCATAACTTTACGAAAATAAAGAAATTTATCACAACCCATTACACAATTTTCAATTAATTTTACACGACACCACGGGTGGGTGGTATTTCTGAGTGATATTTAATTAAATATAGTCTGTTCTTTATGAGAAATAGTGATATGCCCAGTATCATCGTTTGGAAAAGTAAAGGATCCATAATACAATCTAATGGTAAATCCAAGACGAAGATGTTTTTAATACTACCATTAGCTTATGAAAATAAATTCTTTTTTGTTGATACATGAGGTTAAATTGCAACATTGTAACCGCGGAGGTCTAAGTCATGGATTACTTTTATGAACAAAATTCTTATTTTGTTTATACAAAGTATTATTTGGCTCATTTTTTTAATAAATCATCATTTGAAGTGAGTTCACCATAAAAAATAATATACATTACAATAATAGTTATATGCTATAATATCATTGTTGAATATAGGATGGAAAATGATAATTGGAACGTAAGAGTTAAAAATACATATAGTCGAGCATATCAACCTCTTTCGCAACCTTTTTTGAAGTCGTTATTGACGGCTGTCAAAATGTCTTTTTTATTTACATGTGTGTATATGTTATGTAAAATTCAAGCAGTAGTGTGAGTTGTGCATATTTTAATTAATTTAATGTACTTCTAATGCATTTTACATAAAATAAACAACTTTCTGCACTTCTCCGCCATATAAACTTGCCAAATTTCAAGTTCACCCATTCACGGGAAATCGATTAAAAAGGGGTACAAAGATTTTGCTTCACGTATTAATATATGAATATATAAAAATATAATTTAGTCAGTTCAACCTGTAAGAGACTCATTATAAAGTCTTAGAGTATCTATGCCACATATCATAACGCTTTCCACAGGGATTAAATAATATCGATAAAATTTTACAGAGGCAGCTTAGAATTGGCGAAAGGGTTTATGGTGTGTCGAACTCGCAAAGTTTTAATAAAAAAAGTAAAAGACAAGCCACAATAATTCCATAAAAAAATAAGTAATTATTATGAAATAATAGAAATAAAACATTTGTATGAGAATGAAGTCGCAATAATTTATATTGATACTAGCTGACTGGGTGGACGTTATTCTGCCTTGATAATGAAAAGAATCCCAGAGAGTCAACCGCAGTGCCACTTACCGGGTCCAATTATGAATTAAAACCATTCTCGGATCCACTGGAACACACAAAATTTCAAGTGTAAGAAGTCTATATCATCATCATAATCTCAGCCTATAGTCGTCCACTGCTGGAGAAAGGCCTCACCATACGTTCTCCACAGCGTACGGCTCTGTGCCGCCTGTAACCAACGGCTCCCCGCGACCTTTATAATGTCATCGGTCCATCTGGTGGGGGGCCGTCCCACGCTGCGCTTTCCGGTGCGTGGTCGCCACTCTAGGACTTTTTTGCCCCATCGCTCATCAGTCCTTCGAGCTATGTGCCCTGCCCAATTCCACTTCAACTGTGATATTCGGTGAGCTATGTCGGCAACTTTAGTTCTCCTACGGATCTCCTCATTTCTGATTCGATCACGTAGAGAAACCCCGAGCATTGCTCTTTCCATCGCTCGTTGGGTGATATTGAGCTTTCTTATGAGGCCCACAGTTAGCGGCCACGTCTCCGTGCCGTAAGTCATCAGTGGCAACACGCATTGGTTGAAGACTTTAGTCTTCAAGCACTGGGGTATTAAGGAAGAGAAAACAGTTCTGAGTTTCCCAAACGCTGCCCAACCAAGTTGGATTCGGCGATTTACCTCTTTCTCGAAGTTGGACCTACCAAGTCGAATAGTTTGTCCTAGGTATATGTACTCGTTAACAACTTCGAGTGTAGAATTCCCAATAATTATTGGGGTAGACACTACGTGGATATTCGACATGACTTTTGTCTTCTCCATGTTCATTTTGAGGCCCACTCGTTCAGAAACTCTACTGAGGCTATTTAGCATCGTGGCAAGGTCCTCCGAAGATTTTGCCATGACCACGATATCGTCGGCGAAACGAAGGTGGGTGATGTACTCACCATTTATGTTAATGCCAAGTCCATCCCACTCCAGAAGCTTGAAGACATCTTCCAACGCAGTTATGAACAGTTTCGGAGATATAACATCTCCCTGTCTCACACCTTTCTGCAGTTGAATTGGTTTCGAGCTCTGATTCTGGAGTCGAACTGACATGGTGGCGTTTTCGTACAAACACCTTAGCACTTTGATGTACCGATGGTCGATTTGGCACCTCTGAAGAGCCTCCAGCACCGCCTATATCTCAACCGAATCAAAGGCTTTCTCATAGTCCACAAACGCCACGCAAAGAGGCTGATTATACCCCTCGGTTTTCTGTATAACCTGCCGTAGCGTATGTATGTGGTCTATGGTACTATAGCCTTTCCGGAAACCGGCTTGTTCGGGTGGCTGGAAGTCGTCGAGCTTGCGAGCGAGACGATTCGTGATGACTCTCGAAAACAGCTTATAAACATGACTCAGAAGCGTGATGGGTCTGTAATTCTTAAGAAGTGTGTTGTCACCTTTCTTAAAAAATAGTATCACTACGCCTCTATGCCATGCTTGTGGCGTAGTACCCTCGAGTATGACAACGTTAAAGAGCCTCTGAAGGACTTTCAACACCGGTATTCCACCCGCTTTCAGAAGCTCCACCGTAATTCCATCATCACCCGGTGCTTTATTGTTCTTCAGCTGTTTAAGAGCCATAGTAATCTCGTACATGCTGACGTCCGGGATATATACATATACTTTATGTTATATGTACGTCTTCGTGACCAAATAACAAAAGGATAGATTCAGAAACTGTTCTAATCTATACTAATATATAAAGCTGAAGAGTTTGTTTGTTTGTTTGGTTGAACGCGCTAATCTCAAGAACTACCGGTCCGATTTGAAAGTTTATTTTAGTGTTAGATAGCTCATTTATCGAGGATGGCTATAGGCTACATATCATCAGAACCAATAGGAGCTGAGCACTATTGAAGAATGTCTCAAAATCGGGCTATTTTGGAAGCTTTCGCTGCGTGTTAATGTCAGTATTATATGCGTTGCCATGGTAACGCGATAACATTCTATCGCGAATATTTTCATGGCTTATTCTGTGTTCCTATTCAAAAAGTTTATTCTACGTTATTTTTGTTTCCAATGTTTAATTATACGTGGTACGTTTCTATCGCAAGCATTCCCAAAGTTTATGTTGTGTTGTTATTCAAACAGTTTAGTAGTAATAATATTCGTCCAATAAGACTGGCGAAGGAATTGATCCATACTGACAATTCTGAAGTTGTCAATATAGGTAGTTATTATGTATTCTTTAGCCAGTTTTCTTTTATGTCCAAGTTAATGAAAAGGTATAAGTGCCAAATCCTCTATATAATATTTCGTAAATTTTTATCTTCTTAATTTTCAAGACCACAGAATTCATGCTCCGTGGTATTATTATTCATTCATTTCACTTATGCACAATAAACGAACCTTATTACATAAAACGCCGCCAATTTAACATAATATAGAGTCAAGTAACACAAGATTATGAATAAAATATAAAATCCACTGCTTGAAAGTTTATTGTACACTAAGGTGGATTTCCGCAAATTAACACCTTCTTTAATCAAATAGTTTATTGTACGAGTTTTAATCTCAATTTTTGATTTGTGATATATTACGTATTATAAAAATAAAGTGTGTGTATGTAATATAAAAATAAATACTTTATGGTGAATACATAATATCTGTGGTGCTACAAATATCAACATTTTTTTTATTCTGTCGATATGTCTGTTTATTTGTTCCGAGTAATCTCCAAAACGGCTGAACCTATTTGAACGTTTTTTTTCTTAGACATGATTACGCTATTGACCTAGCAAGGTCTTAACAGCTTCACCGGACTACAAGTAATATTTAAACGGAAATTTTACGGACAAATAACTAATTAATTTGCTGTTTTATTTTAAGCTAGCGGGTTCAGCAGACGTTGCCCGCACTGACAATAAGACAAACTCTACCTAAACCTTGCTCAAGAATCATTTTATATATTAGTGAAAATGGCATGAAGATGCGTTCTGTTGTTTTTGATCTTATCACGAATAGACATATACACATCTAATCATAATTTTACATTTATTTAATATATTTAAAAAACACGTGCGAAGCCGCGGGTATCAGCTAGTATAAAATTTTAATATGTAATTCTTGTTAATTCTAAAATCAAAGCTATGTATCAATCAATTAAAGTAGGTACATAATTTTAAATACATGCGATTAAACTATAAGCTATGTGGTGAATCTTATCTTCCGTTTACAGAGTTATTCAAATACTTACATTCAAAAATTGAAATAAATATAAACATTCTAAATAGTCTTCTTTAAATCACAATACCCTATAATACATCTATGTCAAAAGGCTCCAGACTGCGTGTACACCCTGAAGCAAAACGATGTTGAATATCTACGATTTCGTCCCGGCTTTAACACCCGCTCTATTCCAACGGACTTCCTGATTTAGCTACACCCTTGGTATTTGGTTTTCCTAATGGAATTTTAATATGTTTTTTCTTCATATCCATGAAACACGGTTTTGATGTTATGCCCCGAGGTACGAAACGTAAAATTTGATAGCTAGGTAAATGTTACCGCTCTTCTAAGAATTTCATTCTGTTGTATAAACAAAATATCGTTTATAGCTTGTTTAAGAATATTAATTTTATACAGGACTAAAAAAGAATACTGTTAGTGGAAAGGTTACATGAATAACAATAGCAAATTTTACTAAACGAAAATATTCCTTTATTATTAAAAACAAGTTAAAGTACTACCTATAAACAATTTTGATAAATCCGCTTCTTGCTTGCCGATTAAATGGTATAAAAAACATTAAACAAACTGATCGATACAATTACTATTATTAGATCATTGTTTCTCTAAAAAAGGCCATGAAAAATAATATTTTATTAGTTTAAAAAATCTATAAAGCTAACTAGTGCCAAAAAGTTTTCTTATGTAAGTTATGAAATGATCAAGATGGGACTCATTTTTTACGGATGTAAAAATCGGTATGCCTTTTTTAATATAGCTTTATAATAAGTACTTAAAATAATATTATATTTGTATCCTTGATTGCGCTACGAAAGGCACTATGTTTATTACAATATAAAATTGTGATATTCAAATTTAGCAGTAATAAACTGAATCTTTAGTTCCCATAGTGACTACGTTTTCAGTTTAATAAATGTCCCCAATATTCGCGCAGTATTTCGTGAGTTTAAAATTAATATGAAAGTTTCGCTTACAGTGGAACGATAGAATTGTGGATGAACACACTTGTAAATTATCACTTCATTTAAGCGATGCTCGGCGGTGCAATTTCATGGTCGAGCGAATCTTTCCTGCTTGGTTCTAGTGATGCTAAACACAGACCAAGTGAACGGAGCCAAGCAAAGACGAACGAATAGCATTCGCTGATGAATGTCGCACACCCATTTCGCTATTATGTCTAACGGCATTGTTTAATTCTATCCATAAACTTATCTGTAATAAAATTAATACTTTTTAAATGTGAATATAAGTTTTCATAATGATTTTCTTTTCAAGTTATTATTAATTCCAACCAGATCACCTGACTATCAATCTTATCGTTTAAACAACACGGTGCACCGTTTTAATGCATGTCCACTCTTTACAATCATCTTAAGTAAAGAGTATTAAACAATCGCTGAAGAGTTCACACTGCAAGCTATTTTCGTTTGTTTGGTCTCTTTTCCTTTAATGTACAAATACGCAGTCGAAGAACAACAACGGTGTTACGGGCTTCTTTGGGATTTGGTTAAAATAAAAAATCTATTAGACTTCACTACTGTTTGGCTTATTTTGATGACATATAAAGTTCAATTTTTGCAGGGACTATCCAGATAGGCGAAGGAAATGCTAAATGGACATAATTATCCGAGGCGGGTGCCAGTTAGGATACATTTATGGAGTCTAACAAAATATAAGTAATGCACGTAAATTCGTTAAATTTTCCACATCTTTTGGTTTCTTAGCCTGAGGAAACTGAGTACGTCAACCTAATGCAATCGAAGGTCAGTACTCCCACTTCTTTCTTCTAGTTAATCCGGCCTGACAATGGAAGTAGCACTTCATCATCTACACCCTTTCTTTGTTTTTTTTACGAAGTGGTCTCTTGAATGCCCGTAACTGTTCAAGTTTGTTATCTTCCATAGTGATATTTAGGAAGTCTTCTTTGTAAACGCGCGTACTTTTTTTTCTACGATAATTTTTAAAGGCTTCTTCTCCATTACCCATGTGTATGTCAGTTGATGCGGGCTCATCTGAATAGTTGATATGGCTCAGAGTGCACCACAAGAATTAACTTAGCAGCCTAAATTTTCCACACATACTCGTGTGTTACCATTCATTCGTTCGCCTTCGTTCGGTTGGTCTGTACCCAGCATGAGACATATTGTTATGTTCCTTATTACACTGTGCAGGACATTTTGTGAAAGTAGAATAAAACTAATTCTATGGCCTTTTAAAACTTTTAATTTAAAGGATTACCGTAAACAATAAAAATATTGTTTATGAATTTCAATTTTGACCTAAATATTTAAATATTCTCTGGTTCGCTGGTTGGCAAAAAAGGTTACTTTTTCAAACACGGTAAATAGTGTTTTTAAAATCTGTTAGGTCATTTTATGTCCTAAATTGAAAAAATATATATGATTTAAATATTTGACGAAACCAATTTTGAAAAATGGTAAATTGCAATCTAGTCATAGCAGTGGATACATTTTACCACGATTTAAAAATATAGTTCCTATAAAATATACAAAACGCGTCCAACGAAAGCAAAATCTATGCTAAGTACAAATGCAATGTAACCTCACATATATGTTAGTGCAATGTAGCTTCATAAAAGACCAATCGATTTACACACTTAACTATGAGATCCATTTTTGAATCTATGATATAAGTTTTCATCAAAGTCAGAGGTTGGAGTTTTTGGCGGGATTTCAGTCTGTCATGTAGTGGATTTTATATTTTATTCATAATCTTGTGTTACTTGACTCTATATTGTGTAAAGTTGGTGGTGTTTTATGTAATATGGTTAGTTTAACGTGCATTAGTGAAGTGAATGGGAAATAATACCACGGAGCATGAAATTCTGAGGTGCCACAAAAACTCCCTGGAGGGTTCTAACAAGAGATCCACCATCTTGTTAGAATATTGATTGACACGACGCTTGATATTGTAATGATCGTGCGACGCTTGTAATATTATTGATTACTCGACAATGGCAGTAATAATCTGAAAGATTGATTGCCAAAAATAAAGTTAAAAAAAAAAGTCATAGAAATTTCTTAAATCTCGTTATTCAACTTTTTTTGTTACACGTAATATTAGATATAATAGTCATTGAAATTGTGATGGTATTTCTGTAAGGGACGATTTGGTTACAGTTTGACAGAAATATGGGATTGCATATGGATTAATACATAACCACTATAGTTTCACATTATATTCTGATAATATTGAAAAGGAAATATTTGCAGATACCAATAGCAGATATTTGTACTTAGTGATATTGGGAGTGTATAGTGAGACGAGACACAGTGTAAGAAAGAGACTAGTTAACTGGAAACCATAACAAATATACCATTGTGGATTTTTGCAGATCTTTTTTGATGTATAAATTCATTCTTAGGTTGTTTTAGTGTATCCCACGATGTTAAGTCAATGTTAGTAAATTACTCAGAAATTATTTTTAACTTTGTAACTGCAATACATATACTTTTATTTCTTATTAGTAACGTTATTCGGAAAACATTATCTAATGTTACTGAAAAGTGTACCAAAATCCATTGCGCGTTTTAAAAGAAGTAATGGAACATAACTTTGATTCATTCATATTTTAAATATTTTAAGTTGGCTCTTGGGCCTAACGTATGTAGAAGCCGTAGAACTACTATCATTTACATAATTACCTTACTTGTAAACGTTTCTTGCTAAAATATTATCAAACCACACTGAAATTCTATACATGCATCTCACTCAACACGACATTAGCTCTCGCTTGCTCAGCAGCATTTCACTATTTTATTAAATATTTCCCATTGTTGTATATTGCGGTCACAGGTATTTTTATGTGTTAACTATTTCAATAAAAAAGCTTAGTGTTGTCCAGCGGTGAGTGTTAGTAGCTGCAACAGTTAACTACAGCAGTCACTACCGCTCATGTAATTATAATCTATCTATACTATAATAAAACTGTAACAAGTCGAAATCTGTACATTAAATATTTTTTGAAAAATTTAATCAGGGTAGACTATGTTATCGATATAAAAGCCAAAAATAATCTTTTTACAATTTTTGTCTGTCTGTCTGTCTGTCTTTCTGTCTGTCTGTCTTTCTGTCTGTCTGTCTGTCTGTCTGTCTGTCCCTATGCACACGCATCACTCCGAAAGTACTGAACCAATCTTGATGAAACTTGACATAGTGATAACTAATATTACGCCGGAAGGCCCTCGGGACATGTGATGGGGAGCCGCAATTGTAGGCCCCCCACCACTAAGGGTAGGGACCACCCCGTCAGGGCAACAGGCCCAGTCGTAGTCGCCGCCAGGCAGGAGGAAGTTGCTATGGACCAGTAATGGAGCACATCAATAGCAACTTCCTCCAGGCGAACCTCAACCACTCCGCCGCTGCACAGGATTTGTTCGTGCAGTCAATGGCGGAGTGGGGTATCGGGCTCGCGGTTGCCGCGGAGCCGTACTACGTTCCCTCCCAGCCGCACTGGGCTGGGGATCGGGCTAGTTCCGTGGCGATCGTAGCCGGCCGAGGTTCGCACCTAGCGGTGAGCGAGAGGGGTGCCGGGTTCGTGGCAGCCGTCTGGGGAGAGTACGCCATTGTGGGGGCGTACTTCTCTCCTAATAAGCCCCTGTGGGAGTTCGAAGCGTTTCTCGACTCACTGCAGGGAGCTGTCAGGCGGCTGTCGCCGCTCCCCGTGGTCCCTATGGGCGATTTAAACGCCAAATCGAGGACTTGGGGAGCGGCTGCCACGAACCTGAGGGGCATGGCCGTTGAGGAGTGGGCGGCCGAAGTTGGTCTGTCCCTCCTCAATCAGGGGGACGTCCACACGTGCGTGCGACAGAACGGGGGGTCTGTGGTAGAAGTCTCGTTTGCCACCCCGTCCGTCGCACGTCGTGTCCGGGGGTGGCGGGTGCTTGAGGAGGTGGAGACCCTATCGGACCACCGATATATTAGGTTCGAGGTCTCCACCTCACAAGCCGGAACTGGTACCCGCCCCGGAGGGGTGCGAAGTTCCCCTGCTGGGCAGTGAACCGTCTCAACCGCGAACTAGCGGAAGAGGCGGCCATCGTCCAGGCGTGGGCCATGCCCCCCCCCGCAGGACGATGTCGACGCGTCCGCAGCCCGCCTCCGTGGGGCACTCACGGAGGTTTGCGACGCGTCAATGCCGCGGAGCATACACCGCCCAGACAAAAGGGCGGTGTACTGGTGGTCGCCGGAGATAGCCGATCTCCGCGCGGCCTGCTCTGCGGCCCGGCGGCTGTTCGGGCGCAGCCGCCGACGGCGGCACCGGGACCCTGAGGAGGAGGCCCGGCTGTATGGCAGCTACAGGGAGTGCAGGAAGACCCTGCAGGCTGCCATCAGCCGGGCGAAAGAAGCGGCGTGGGAGGAGCTGCTACAAACGGTGGAGGGAGATCCTTGGGGTCGTCCGTATCGGATCGTAAGCAAGAAGTTGCGATCCTGGACGCCCCCGGTGACGGAGACCCTCCAGCCGGAGGTGGTGGCGAGGGTCGTGGGAGAGTTATTCCCCGACCCTCCACTGGTATATGCTCCTCTCATGCCCCCACCTCGGGCGGAAGTTGGGGAGGTGTCTAGCAGCCCTCTCCCAATTACGGAAGAGGAGATGAGGAGGGCTGTCGAACGCCTCCTCAACCGGCGGAGAGCACCCGGCCCTGATGGGGTCCCGGGTCGGGTGCTCGGCCTTGCAATGGGTCATCTGGGGGGGTGGCTTCGGGAGCTGTTCGACCGGTGCTTGGCGGTTGGTCAGTTCCCGAAGCCCTGGAAGTTCGGGCGGCTCTGCCTGATCGCGAAGGCGGGCCGCCCTCCGGACTGCGCGTCCGGGTATCGGCCCCTCGTCCTGCTGGACGACGTCGGTAAGGTTCTGGAGAGAATCGTCTCTTTCCGAATCGTCCAGCACCTGGAGGGAGTGGGGCCGAATTTGTCGGACGCGCAGTTCGGCTTCCGGGCAGCGCGTTCCACCATGGACGCTCTGTGCCTCCTCAAGTCGCTGTCCACGGAGGCGACCTCCCAGGGGGAAAGGGTGTTGGCGGTGTCCTTGGACATTGCCAACGCCTTCAACAGCTTGCCGCACGGGGTCATACGGGAGGCACTCCGATATTTTGGAGTGCCCCCGTATCTGCGGCGGCTGGTGGAGGCGTACCTGGAAGGCAGGGAGGTCGCCTACGTGGACGGCGATGGGCGAATGATCCGGCGGGCGACAGAAAGAGGAATTCCACAGGGGTCGGTCCTGGGACCGCTCTTGTGGAACATGGGCTACGACTGGGTGCTCCGCGGCGTGCTCCCATATGGA